>JBBPJX010000013.1:0-47486 GCA_038088955.1 Neotropicomus parvogracilis
GTACGATGCCCAAAAGCTCGTCGAGAAATACAAGGACGAACTCCAGATCGAGATGGTACCATTCCAACAAATGACCTACCTTCCTTCCACCGACGAGTATCAGCCCGTCGACGAGGTCCCCGCCGGCGCAGAGACCCTCGACATCTCCGGAACTGAGCTCCGCAGACGCCTCAAGACCGGAGCACCCATTCCTGATTGGTTCAGTTACGAGTAAATACCGTCTGCCGCTTACTTCAACTTGCGTCTCACGTTTCTCTAGGGCCGTCGTCAAACGATTGCGCGAAAGCTACCCCCCGCGCAGCAAGCAAGGCTTTGTCTTGTTCCTCACCGGCTTGCATAACTCGGGCAAGGACGTCATCGCCAAAGCACTTCAAGTTGCATTGAACGAGCAGGGTGGCAGGAGCGTTTCCCTGCTTCTTGGAGATTCTATCAAAGACGACTTGAAACCCAAGTCGCTTACCCCTGACGAACGTCACGATGGTTTGCACCGTATCGCTTTCGTTTCAGCCGAGCTGGCGCGGGCTGGCGCTGCCGTCATTGCCGCACCAGTGGCCCCCGAGGAGCGCTCAAGAGCACTTGTCAAGGACACCGTCGTGTCTGGCGCTGGCGCAGGGGGGAATTTCTTCCTTGTCCACGTAGCCACACCTCTCGAACATTGCGAGAGCACGGACAGACGTGGGGTGTATGCACAAGCAAGGAGCGGCATTATCAGGGGCTTTGCTGGCGTCGATATCGAGTACGAGACACCCAAGAAGGCAGACCTCACTGTGGACGCTACCGTCCAGAACATCCCGTCCATAGTTCACAGTATGTCGTCCCTTGCATTCACGGTCGGAGGCGATGCTGACCGTCCTTTACTTCCAGGCATAATTCTCCTGCTAGAAACCAATTCACTGATTTAAACCCACGCATCTTTAATCACACGCCATTAGATATTTGGATCTGGCACTTATATAGCTGATACCAAGCATATTTAGGGACACTGGTTGTTCGTCGTAATGCACGGACTTGCAAATGTTCCTTGAACCTGGAAGCAGAAATGTACTATGAAACTTGATGATGTTGCCCGTGGGAGCGTGATCAACTTAGCCGACGATCGCTTGGTATTTAGTTCCGTGTGTTCGCACTTCGAATCTTGTGTTGAACCATGTTATCTCTGGTCCGGAAAGGACCACGTTTGTTTGGACGTCTGCCTAGTCCTCGATTATCAGGTGGCTTGAATAACCCCCGAATCGCTTTGGCTACACGCGCCATGTCGGTCTACCATGGAGAATCCGCCGTTCGTCCGGAACCAGACAAAGTTCTCAAGGACATCGCAGACTACATTCACAACTACCAAGTCACTTCAGATGTCGCATTCGAGACCGCACGTCTCTGTCTCATCGACACCATCGGCTGTGGTCTCGAGGGGCTGCGTTTCGAAGGATGTTCGAGGTTACTAGGACCGGTCGTCGAAGGAACTGTTGTGCCGAACGGTGCGTCACGCACACCGCCCGACAGAATATTGTTGTCTGACCTCGCGTGCAGGAACGAGGGTTCCTGGAACCAACTACCAGCTGGACCCTATCCGCGGTGCCTTCAACATCGGCACCATGATCCGGTACTTGGACTTCAACGACTGTTTCCTTGCCGCAGAATGTAAGATCTTTCTGGGCCGCGCTCGTGTGCTCTCGGTCGTACTGAACGTATCTCGTAGGGGGCCATCCTTCAGACAACCTCGGCGCCATTCTCGCAGTCGCAGACCATCTCTCGCGGCAGGGTCAGTCTCTAACGGTCCGTGACGTTCTCGAGAGCATGATCAAGGCGCACGAGATCCAAGGTGGTCTAGCCCTCTTGAACTCGTTCAACCGTGTCGGTCTCGACCACGTCGTGCTCGTCAAAGTAGCTAGCACTGCCGTCGTGTCGAAACTGCTGCAAGTCTCTTTTTTGCTGATCGTTACTTCTCGCGTGGCTTACGTACATCGCAGCGGACTGTCCCATGCTCAGACCATCGATGCGGTTTCGCAGGCGTTCGTCGACGGTCAGTCGCTCCGTACTTACCGTCATGCCCCCAACACCGGCCCCCGCAAATCCTGGGCTGCCGGCGACGCGTGCTCGCGTGCCGTCAACCTCGCGCTCCTCGTCAAGAAGGGCGAACTCGGCCTTCCGTCTGTGCTCACCGCAAAGACCTGGGGCTTCTACGACGTCTTGTTCAAGGTGCCGCGGCCCCCTGCCATTTCGATGGATTGACTCTGTCTGACGATGATCGATTAGGGCAAGCCGTTCGAGTTCCAGATGCCTTTTGGCTCGTACATCATGGAGAACGTTCTTTTCAAGATTTCCTATCCCGCAGAATTCCACGCTCAGACCGCCGTCGAGGCCGCACACACGATTCACGCACGGCTCAAAGCGCTGGGCAAATCCTCGGACGACATCAAGAGCGTACGTATCCGCACGCAGGAAGCCGCCATTCGCATCATCGACAAGCAGGGTCCGCTGGACAACTTTGCAGACAGGGAGTGGGTGTTGTCTCGTTTTCCATGCTGACTTGGACCTGATGCGACGACGCACGCTCTAGTCACGCCATCAGTTACATGGTCGCCTACCCGCTCGTCTTTGGCGAGCTCACGTCTGAATCGTACACCGACGAGGCTGCGGCCGATCCCCGTATCGACGCCTTGCGCGCCAAGATTCACTGTGTCGAAGACAAGGCGTTCTCTGTCGAGTACCACGAACCTAGCAAGCGTTCCATCGGCAACGCGCTTTTGGTTGAACTCAACGACGGTACCGTGTTGGACGAGGTTGTGGTTGAATACCCCGTCGGGCACAAACGCCGCCGTGTAGAGGGCACTCCTCTCTTGGTTGAAAAATTCAAGCGACACATTTCTCACCATTATGATGCGACACGTCAAAAGAAGTGAGCACTTTGCCTTCAAGTCCAACGGGTCTACTGACCAGGTCTGGCTTTTAGGATATTGGACGTCGTTTCCGATGCAAGCTACCTGTCCAAGCTTCCCGTGGATCAATTTACCGATCTTTTCGTGAAGCACTGAGGCCGCGTTCCTTAAATACAGTGTACACCTTGTCAGAACGATAAACAGTCGACTGGATTCATTCATTTCATGTGCGGTTACAGACAGACAATACTGCACAGCGCCTAAAAACACGATGCGCCGATCGAAAACACAAGAGGTTTAGAGCGACGATCATACTTTCTAACCAACAAGTCCGCGCGTCGTCGCTTGTTCGTTCACAGCGGCAGGACCTTTGAACTTCTTGTACCGCGGTTTCTTTTTGTGTCCGTGCTGATGTCCTTCCTTGTTCCGTTCATGGTATCCATTAGTCTGTTCTCGAGTGACGTGCTCTTTCGTTCCTGGAAGTCGAACCTTGACCGGGGAAGTCTCGTGGTGAAAAGCGATAGACGAGGTCCCTAAATTACCTTCAATTTCGGGCAAATCGGGGATAGCGGACCTTCGTGTTATATCGACATAACGTATTTGATGTCCAGTCGTTCCCTCGCAACTAGAGGATGTACCATCCGTCGCGGTCTGAGCTTGCAATCTCGATGGCGAGAAAGACATCGAAAACTCCAGGACAGCGCTGTCTTCTTCAGGCACGGATGAAAGACGGCGTTGCACGGGTCGCGTCGAGCGCCTGCCATGACCGTGGTATGAAGACCCTCGGGCGAGTGTTTGTGGTGATTCTGGAGAGGGTGGTGTAGGAACAACTGGTGCGTGGTAAGCAGTTTGGAAAGGGCCGGTGGTTTCATTGTCGGTAGGAAAAAATGCGGTCAAAGAGGCATTTGGTGGTTGGACTGGCTGGGACGATGAGAAATTTGTGACCGGAGACAAGGCTTGCAATTGTTTGATATACTTCGCCAGTGTACTTGAAGAGGTCGAACTTTGTCTAAGGGATGCAACTGGGTTAACATTAGGCTCGGCCTGTGGGGTCTTAGCCGGTGAAACACTTGTGCCCGTATCGAGTTTGGTGGTATCGTCGCGTTCATGCCGCTCGTAAGCATGACGAAGATGCAGCGAAGGGTTCGTGCCGGACCGATATTTTGCTGGAGAGACAGAGACACCAGGAACCGGGTGCTCCGTAGAGCCAACCAGTTCGGGGGAAAACGTAGAACCATATGTTAGATACGGGGAAAAATGAGAAGACCACTGAGGTGACGAGGAATTTGGTGGCGTTGGAAGAATATTTTGTATCTGCAATTTTTGCCTCTGGAGCACCTGCCTGTATTGTTGTTCCTGGCGGTATTGTTGGGCAATTTCAGTCGGTGATTGCTTCGCAGCGTGACTGACCGATTCATTGGGACGGGGTTCGACAAAAATACGAGGATAAGACTGAGGGAGTGGGGCCGAAGTGACAGGCTTAAGCCGTCCTGGGTAGGTAGCATGATACGAATCCATTTCCATATCGGCTAGCGAGGTTCGGAGCACCTGTCGGAGACGAGCAAGTTGCCATTCGAGAACACGGTTGCTGTCGACCGGAAACAACTCAGAATCGTTCACGAAATTATCAGAGGCCACGAAATTAGTCGACATCGATTCTCCTTCATTCCAAGGGAACCCAGTTATGGTATCTTGACGTACTTCGATATCGGGCGAAACTCGACTCGACGGACTACACCTGTCGTCATAAGCTTGACGTATTGACCGAGCGAGATTTTGCTTCGCATGACTTGTGTGTGAAATCTGTGTCCGGGACAACTTTGGAATTTGTTGGGTAGCAGAAGTCCTCTTCTTTTGCAAACGCGGCGGAACTTGTCCGGGTCCATGTGAAGATGCGTTTTGAGAGTTGCCGGGGTAGGAAGAAACACCTTCGGCGCGGACTTGATTGTGAGGCTGATCGTCTGGGCCTAAACCCCAGATCATCTGAGCCACATTATCGGGTTCCTCGATGATCGTTCCCTCGGCACCGCTATACAGAAATGGGACATCAAAAGGCTTAACGACGGATAGTGTACAACTCACGATGGACATCTCGCATACGGCAAGGAGAGAGGTCCATGGAGAGCAGGTATTGGGCGTGGAGGAGAATTCGCCCATGTAATCCAATCTGGAGTGATTCGGATTACGGCGATGGGTAAAAAATAGTGAATATATGCGTGTTAATCACCTTCATCTTCTTCAATAAGCGGTTCCGGGGAGTATTTTCTACGCAAAAACCCTTCTGGGAGTTGAGTGCCAGCTGCAATGATAAGGAGAGATTCAGGGGACGAAGGGGGTGAAGGGGTTTGAGGGACGTCAGAAGGCGCGCGAAGATCACGGACACGATCGTGGCAGCTGCTGTACGATCCGAATGAGTCGCCAGCAGCAGTAGAAGTTGATTGGAAAAGTTCCGCAGATGGTTCCAATACCGGTCGGATGCGATCGGGCATAGACACGACTCGTTTACCGTGGCTATGAGACACGTCCACGCTATTGTTTTCTGGCATCGATACGATGCGCCGATTTGCTACGTCCCCCGGGGGGTGTCGAGGGTGTTTACGTTTCGAAAGTCGGCGTGAGATCAATGGAGCAAGCATTGGGCTAGTTGGGCTCTGCGACATTGCGCATGTGCTACCTGATCCAGAGGGAGATATCGAATTATGGAACGCAGCGTGTGCTTCCGTGAGACCACGGCGGGTGACGGGTGGGGCAGCCAGCACCACAGCGGGGTCAGCATACGGTGAGGGAACTGTGTCCGTTTCTGTCTGAACTGCTCTGTCCACATAATCCTTGATGAGACCCATCGGCGAGACGGAGGGGCGATGGGGGGAGAGGGAAGAGGGAAGAGGGGAATATGTCGAATATTTAAGGAAGGTGAGATGGAACAAATTGAATCTCAGAAACTCCGCGATGTCGGGATCCCAATTGTTCCCGGGAACGAGACTGGTTGCCGAACTGGATTACCTTGTGGCAGTGGTGACTTTACACGCCCACTCTGTCACCGTCACCGTCCTCGTCCTCGTCGCCGCCGTCGTTCCCCGTCGTTCCTGCAATCGTCCATGTCATAGTCAACAGGGATGATCATTTCCGACGAAGACGACGCCCAGAAGATAAAGGATCCCCCCGTCGCCGTCCCCACCGTTCGTTCTCCAGAACGTGCCGCGAGTCGTCGTCCATTCAGTCCCTTGCCCGACTATGAAACGTCCCAAGCATTGGCTTTCCGCGACTTCAATGAATCGCAGGTCACTCTTTATAAACCCCCTCGACACCGCATCCTCGACTCCCGCCTTTGGAGAGCCGTCGTTGTCTCGCTTGTCGTCTACATCTTCCTCACTCTGGTCATTGGTGTCCCTATCATCGTCCATGTGCGCCCCCTTCCTTCCTTTACTCTGTCTCTCCCTCACCTCTCGCAGAAAGAACACGAGAACGAGCAGAAATTCCCCTACAGCCCCCTCACCTATGCCCTCGTTTGGCCGAGCAAAAACTCTATTCCCTACAACGCTGGCAGCAGCAACATCTCGAGTCCCGTCCAATCGATAGTTCCCGTCTGCAATAACTGGACAACTGTCGAGTATTTTGGTGGTCCCACCTCTCCCACTGTTTTTGCGGTGTACGCTCTTTACCCATTTGCTGAACTCTCGTTGACCCCCTACACAGTGCTGAAAGCTTCGTTTCCTCAAATGGACAGTTCAGCTTTAGTTCAAACGTATCCTGCGTCGATGATTTCAGCGCCGTTCAGGGTGCTTTTTACACTGGCATCAACCCAGACCTGACCGTCCAGAATGCTATTTTATCAGTCATGATGCAAGCCTCCTCCCCAGAGGTTTTCAATCGATCTTTTGCCTGTTCCGCCATCGCCGACAACTTCACTGATCTTTCTCTTTATGTTTGTTTCCCGACATCAATCAAGTATCTCGCGGTTGCTCACAGTCTTTCAGGTTCCGGACAGCCTCACCCCAACTGACAGTATATTATACAACATAACCCTCCTGTTGCCACAAAGCGCAAGCTCTTCTCGGATCGATTCCTTCGCCACAGTCCTACCCATGTTCGACCAACGGTTCGGCTGCCTTGGCGATGTGACTTTTGACCAAGTCTCCATCGAAGGTGCTATCTCGCGAGTTACCGTTGACGTATGTGGTCCAGATAGCTTCGTATTCGTTCATCTGACGTTCATCATGTCAGTCCATACAAGCTAACAGAGTACTGGTCGACACGTCGCTAGAACCTGTCACGGGGACGTTCCACGCCAACGCCTCTCTCGTCATCAGCACCGTCATGGCGTAAGTCTTTCGTGACACCTGATTGAACCGTATTCATGCCACCATTCTTGTTATCTGTGCAGCCCCGTCAATGTCAATATTAGCTTGTACAATGATCCTGAGTGTCAGTTACCCACTACCCTCGATGTACACACGGGAAATAGGTGTGTTTCACCTTCTATCTGCAACTTCTACACGGTTATTGACAGCTTCTGCCAGCAACTTGACCGCAAATGTTACCGTCTTGGCCCCTAACAAGAATCCTCCCCTACGACCCAACTTTATTGCGAATCTCCGCACTTTTTCTGGCTCCTTATTTGCAACCGTCCTACATGACCCAACCTCGGCTCCCACTGCTCTCCAACTGCATGCCTTTAACGACCTTGGTTCCGCCGATGTCACACTCGATAACCTTTTTGAGGGAGTATTCGAGGTGTCCACAAAACAAGCAACTGCATCCGTTACACAAGGGAACGCAATTGTAACGGATCCCTGGGTTCCGGGGCTCCCAAGAACCTTCGAGGTGGATGCAAACTCAACTACGCGGGTGGGTGGGTGGATTGGCTGGGGAGAGATGCCACAATGGAACACATATCAGCAAGGCGAAGTACTAGTCGATTCCTCGTTGGCAAATGTGACACTATCGTTCCTGGGGTGAATGGTTTTCGGAGGTGGAAGGTGCCCGGGAGTCTGGCAGCGTCTTCGTTTGCTTGTCGGCTGATCTAACGGCACACATTTAACTATCCATTTTACTTCTAGTCCAGGATATTACGCTATCTTCGCAATGAACTCGGAATTCCCCCTCACTGGTCTGCTTTCCATAAATGCTTTGTCCTTTTGGTTGCAATTCTTTCCGAATTGGCACAGCTGGCATTGTCTCAGCACTTGCTATCTTATATCTCGGTGATTCTAACTTAGTAGATGGATCCTTTTGCACAATCTTTGACTTGAAGGCCATTTGACCGTAATGATACGTAGTATGATGGCAACTGCGCCACTTCTTGCAACGACGAATGTATTATTATACATCCATGCCGTCCCATGTCCTACGATGTCTCACCAGCGGTACTACCATCACCTTCTCCGCGTCTTCTTCCCTTGGTGGGCCCATGTTCCGCCAACATGGCGCACAGAGCAAACAGGGACTTTCACCTAGCCGGATGTCCCCTACGACAGTTAGAACAGCGGGGACTTTGGTACAGGCTTTGCAAATGTCACCAAGGGCTGGCGTGACATGCACAGTGAGGGGGTAACCAGACGGCGGATCGAAAGGATGAGCCAACCTGGTGGACAGGTCACGAACCACTCGACAGCAGCGTGCAATGCTACGCACCTAATCTGATCGACAATAACAAAGTGCTCGCAGTTCCCGTGATGGAGCATCCAATACGGCTGATTGATCCGGAGAGTGAGGGAAACGAACGGCGTGTGGCTCAACGACGTAGGGGACTTGGCGATCTGTTGGCGCTTTTCTTCTGGCAACATCTGCAGATGGGACAGGAGCTTGCTATGGAAAAAAGCATGTTGTGAGCCGAAAGTTCCGTTTCCTATGGGAAGAGATCGGACACACTCTGCGTAATCATCGCTAGGCCGTCCATCTCCATACGCGACGTCTTCGATGAGCAACAAGCATCCTTCTTCACTATGTGTAGCAGTATGGTCACCTTGCTCCTCGCTCTCGTATGTATATCCGACCACATTACCGTGACTATCCAACACCTCGTTTGGTATTTCGCTTGAATCACAGGGAATCACGCGAACGAAATCTGCGAGGGTCTGGGAAGACAGCACGACATGTTGCGAGAAGCGCGTGAGTTGGCTTTGAACCCACGGCACGCGGTTGTACACAGTAAGCGTAACAAGAGCATCCCGATACGGAGAACTCTCGCTCAGCTCTAACGGAGGAGGGCTGGCCCCTGTAAGACGCGGAGCTTTAGAATTTTCCTGATCGCGGTTCAACGTGCCTTGTCCTGATTTCTTGACGTCCTTGAGCGCATTGAAATCCGAATGCCTGGGTGTGCGCATGAAAAACGCGGAATCCTGGCCTAATCTGTAAAGCATCGCAGGTATGATCAAGTTTGCACACGAGAACAGACGTAATCAATCTCGTACCCCCAGCATCGAAGAGAAATAGTTTCCAGCTTCTCCTGTAACGCACGGGCTTCTGGTTGGGCTTCTGCGATTTCAGGATCTGGCATGTGCTTCCGCTTGCGTCCTTTCGAGACAAGGCCACCAGCCTGGTTATGTACTGTATTGACAGCTGCAGCATGTGTACGATAGAGGTGTGCAGAGAGCATGGGGTTATCCCATACTCCCTCGATGGCACCCTTTAGCTCAGCGATACTATCATGGCGTTGAGCACAGATTAGTCGCGAATTTCGGCGGGTTCCTATGAATGTACCTTCCAGAGCACTCCGCTTTGACTGCCGCTCGTTCCTCTTCTGAAAGGCTTTGCCAGCCAGCGTGATTAAGCGCGTCACTCGCCGAAGGGATAGCAAGTGAGGCGGTGTCATGAAGAAACTTGTGGACGGATATAGGCTCTGAAGGAGGGCCGAAGAAAGAGTCGTACCCCCGCGTGATGTCGACGCTCATAGCTACAGAGTTTCGAGCAGGAGCGAATCGACAGCGTAACACGAGGAGTCCATGAGCGAGTCAGAGTCAACTTGATCCAATTATTATTACATTGGGTCTCGGGTTGGCAGTTCCTCAACTCTTATGAAAGTCGCAGGCTAGCTTCATCCAGCTCCATACATTGACCCCGTTCCGAATAGTCTGTAGACGATACATGCCATGTAGATATGCAGTTCATATGTCAAACATTTTATGCTAGTGACGACCTGATCGTGAAGCGGTGACTTGTTTGAGAATCGCTTCTTTCGCCTCCTCCACAGCAGATTCCGAGCCTACAATCCATCTGAGTTTTAGCTCTCCAATCGATGTGGCAAAGGGTACGCACCAACAATAACAATAGTGTTGCTGTCTCTGCTGACTGTAATGTCCGCGCCAGTCTCAGCGCGCAGACGAGTAACATTAGAGCCCTTCGACCCAACGATTTTTGGGAACGCGGATCGATCAGCAAGGGTCAAGAAGCCGACATGAGTCATCGCCTCAGCCTGCTCGATAGCTGCCTTGATATCAACCTCTGCGCGCATGAGGTTCGCCTCGTCCTTCGATTTTAATGTCCACTCCGAATCGCCTCCCTCCGCGTCCTGATAATTGAGAGCAACTTGCCAACTCGATTCGGGCATGTCTTCTTCTGCATCGTCAATCCGGGCAGTGGACGAGACGTTTTGCGGGGGGTGAGTGGGTATCGCAGATTTTTGAGGGTTGATAGATTGTTCGACGTACACGCCGTATGATCGGAGGTTCCGGAAGAAGCTGCCCTGCTGCGAGATTACATGGTGATATTTCAGTGGCACGGACACCACGGCGGTAAGTAGCTCTACAGGGGTGGAAGCTTTCTGGATTCGTTCCTGACAAACAGGTCAATCGCCACAGGACGTTCATTACCTTCGAGCACCATACCTTCAGTTCACTGATCGAAGCTTCACAAGCAGAACGAGATCCAGAGACTTTGACAATGTCAGCAGGATCTGCATCCTTGACTTCATCTGCGTTAACAGCTTCTCCTACATGGTGGTAGGACCGAGAGCCAGGAAACTGTACTTGGACACCCGTACGGGTTTGCAATTCATTCAGGTGCTGACCACCTCTACCAATGAGATTGCGATGTTGGGATGCTGGGATCTCGACTGCCAGCACTACACGGTCTCTCAAAGTGGCAACTGTCTTCTCGAGCTCCGCCTTAATCTTGTCAACGAGAACAGGCTCTCCACGAAGACGCACTTCATCGGTAGGTTCACCCTGCCGAGGACTGGTGCCGAGGTCAGTTAAGGACTACAACGCCTGAGAAATGACTTTTAACTTACAACCGCACGAGTCCTGCTTGAAGCTTAGAGTCAGACGGACCACCACAGCGGATGATCAAGTCCTTCAAACCCTGACCACCGGCCCCAATGATAGTCCGATGGAACCTGGTCTCGATAACAAGTGATGCCGTTGCTTCCTCACCGACCTGCTCGGCGATCGCCAAAATGGCGGCTTTAGCGGCGCTGATGGCTTGCTTGGTTCCTCGGACAGTAATGTTGGTCACAGCACTATTGTCATCCATGGTCTTGTCAACATCAATTTGGGCGCCAGTGTCGTCCTTGATCTCGTTGATGCTCGCGCCGCCTTTCCCGAGAATACGCGCAACGGCACGAGTCGGTACAGTGAATTTGAGAACGTGGTTGGACTCCTTTTCAAACTCCAAGGCCTCGAGAAGTTCGGACTTAGCACCAGCCACACCCTTCTTATAACCCTTGACGAGGACTTCGTCGGGCTTAAGAGCTTCACGAGTTTTGTTTTCGCCGTTTTCCGAGGACCCCCGGGGGAATGTGATCTTGACGGCGTACTTCTCCTCAAGGCGAATGGCATATTTACCATTCTGACCAATCAAGGAAGCATGGAATTGAGTAGGAATCTTGAGGACTTCGGATGTCTCGTCTGCCTATATTCCATGTCAACGATGTGTCAGGTGCGGAAATGCGAGACTGACCAATCTCTCGACCTGAGCCAAGATGCGCTTCTTGGCTTCCTCTACGTTCTCCTTACGTCCTGCGATCTGAACACGGCATCAGCACCATCTCACGACTTGTCCGCAATGATCAACCTTGAATTTGGACTTTTGGTGAACGGGCCTCTTCTTCTTGGTATTCTCCTTCTCCTTTTCCTCAACCTCATCGAAAACGTCGACTTTGACACCGAGTTGGTCTCGCAACCTGTTGATGCCGACTCCTTGCGCTCCAACAACCCGACCTACATACTCTCTGCCGATCTCAAATTCCGTAGACTAAACATCGCACACAGATTAGTGACGAAGTCAGTACAAATGTCGAATTCACTCACATAATTGCTGACAATGGCGTCGTTCTTGGCGTCCTCCACGACCCGCAGGATTTCTTTAACAACGTGATCAACATCTGCGGTGACCCCACGGACCAAGATGACATCTTCACTGGATGGATCACCAGCCTCGGCGCCAACCTTGATCGACAGTGCCTTATCCTCGCCAATGATTCTGGAGGAACCAGTTATGCGACAACTACGGATGAAAACTTTTCCACCTACGCATTGAGGGTTGTGCCACCTTTGCCTACCACTGCATCATGCCAACGTTTCTCTACGGTTATCAGCTCGCTCTTGAAATCAGCGGCATCCTTGGCTATCCTGAGCAATTCCACAGCGACGTCATCCAAGTGCTTTTCTTTTTCATCACGCGAAGGCGAGGCTGAAGGGGACAAAGGGTCATAAACCAGGAGAACCAAAGATTGCTCCGCGGACTTGGGGGGGAAGAAGACCTGAACGTTGTGAGCCTCGTAGAACTGCTTCAACCTGAGTGATGTCAGTTGGGTTTCCTAGAAGTTTGCAAGTGAAAAGTCACTCTTTCGCATGTTTTCCCATGATAATCCGGTGGATGAGCCAATCAATAGAAATCTCCCTCGTTGCACCATTGAGTTTACCGAGAAGCTCGGATACTTGTCTGACGACAGCATCTACTAACGGCTTCTCCCCGACGATGTCGATGTTAAGGACCGAGGCCTGGTCAACCGCCTTTGAAGACGGCGTGAAAACCGAAACACCCGGATGAGCCGCACAGAGGGTTTTGGGGTAGTTGATGCGTGTGATGTAAGCCAGAAGCTGACGAGAAACCGTGATAGGACCGGGGAGTGGAAACTCGTGAATGTACTGTGAATTCGCCTTCGCCATGACTGCGCTAAAACCAGCAGAGATGTCCTCTTGCTTTCCATAAACCAAGACCTCTTCACCATGCTCATGAGACTCCGGAACCACGACAGAACATCGGCTCGTCGCCATAATTTCGTCGAGAGCGCCGCCAACGAGACGGTGCTGGCGCTTGGGTAACGAAATCTTGACTGGGATGAGCGTGGACCTGAACGATTCAACGGTTCCCTGGATAATCTCGATGACACGAACTACGGCCGCGCGGTCGCCGCTAACGATGACCTCGCGTTCCGGAGCATTCAAAGCAAGATGAATTTCACTACCCTGCGCTGCCTCGATGAAGAATGCGCGGCGGGTAGTGACGAAAGGAAGGATGTGATGTGGGATGTTCTTGACACGTTGGGTTGACTTGGAAGTCCTAGCTGAGATGATATCGTTGATCATGGCCTGAGCTTCGTACACGAGAGGCTGCGGGCCCGAGATAGTGATCGGAACCAGGACCTCATCTTCCTCATCAGTAGGCGTGGCAGTCCCACTGGCTGACCCATTGAGGTGACTGTTGGATGTAATACTGTCCCGACGAGGAATATCCACCTTAACCCCAGTTTGATCCCGTACCTGTTTCAAAGTGGTACCTGTGATGGACGATAGAAGCTCGAGAGCTTGAATTCAGTCGGCTAACGAAAGGTGACCAACCTTTGGGTCCAATGATGGCCGGAACTGTAGTGACAGGAGCAGAGAGAATAACAGTGACCTAGAAGCAACGTTCCAATGAACTCAGAAAGGGCTGCATACGAACACACCAAGGGACTCAAAAGGGCTAACAGGCTGCGTTTCGCCTTGTCGAGCTCCTTCTGAGACTCAGACTTCATGTGGAATGTGGTTTGACGTGTCCTCTGGTTGGCAGAAGCCTCGATCTTGACCTTGAATTTCAACATGACCTGTTTCATGATTTCTCCAAGAGAGACAGGTTTGCCGTCCTTGATCGTCACGAGCTCGTTGGCGGACAGGGTGAAGAAGTCGGATGCCATAGGCTGAGACCTGGCAGTTGCCTTGATGCGAGGACCCGAGTCGGCCCGCCAAGCAGTTGATCCAGCTGTTTGGGGTACAGGAGGTGCGGAGGACGCAAGAGACGGGAAAGCGGTCTGATCGTTGGTGTCCAGTGTACCATCGATGGGTTGCTTGACGAGCGTCTCATCCTCTACTGGAGCTGGGAAGGGGTCCGGTGTGCCTTCGAGTCCATGTAACCTCTATGCGCACCGATGCCCATCGAGAATTTCAGTGAGACGATACGCAGGAGCGACAGTATCCACACCTGAAGTTCAGCCGCACGTATGCCGGGGGGGGTGTCCATGTGTCTGAGATTTGCGGGTGTCCAAAGCACAGAACCTTTGACGAAAAATACCTAAATGTTGAGCTCTGCGATGGAACTCAACTCGATGACCAGGGAAAGAAGGGAAAGTGGAGACGTGTCTTTACTAAATCCCGGCGGGTACTAATGGACGTGCGAACACGGGCTAGATTATTAATATCGTCAAGTCTACTACACACGATTGATATCGCTTATACACATGTCCCGTCCAAGTCACCCCACCCACCCGTTTCATCTCTCCCAGCGATGTCCCTGGCTCTCGTGAACGGCGGCTCTTCTGCCACGTCAAGGCGGCAACTCGCCGGTGGCGTAACCCTGCCGATCAGCATCCCCAAAGGTAAACTCGCAGTGAGAGTGATGTCGCCAGGGAAATTCTTGCGGTATCATAGTCCAGGTATAGACCTACCACCGTAGTCATTGCCGACTCACGTCTGCCCATGTTCGTTGAGAGTGTCGTTCGCTCAAGAGTTTTGAAGGATTCACAGCACAGGCCAGACGCGGTGGGCAGTCACCCAGCGCTGTCCATCCGATGATTGAAGAAGCTGCAGTCAGTAACGATAGCAATCCAGAGTTCGTGACAGTCACGTGCATTGAATCCACGTATCACGTGACCAAAAAAGTAATACGTGGATGATCCGTCTCGCAATGACGACCATCACAAGAAATGCAGCGAGCGTGCCGCAGAGTTTGTCTCGCACTCGCGTTCGCCATCGGACTCTGCACAACCACCCACGGCTCATCTTTCCTTCGCGATACCCTCGTTCGTAAAGACCAAGTCCAGGACGTCCTAGAACACGAACCCGTCCGCGGTGAACCTCTCTGTCAGCGCCAAGTATGTTGGCCCAGGTCCATAGCTTCCTCGCGGAATTATAATAATTCCAGACCACAGGTCCAATCGAAACAACGACATGTGACTATGAGACCATCGAGAGTGTTAATGAGGAGTTGTACGCAAACCTCCATGATCTTGTCCAGACGCCATTTTTCCGGTACTTCCAAGTACGTACTTCGTGCTTATTTGTGCGAAGCTCGTACTCATTTTCCCTAATAATCACCAGGTCGACCTGTATCGAGATTGTCCCTTTTGGCAAGAAAATGGCTTTTGCATGAACCGCGAGTGCGGCATCACCACTGTGGACGAGGTATGTGAGTGCCACATCGCCTTGTTCTACTCTTCATTATCGTTGCAGAGTGAAGTACCAGAAAAGTGGAGAGCAGCTACTCTGAGCAAAATAGACCTTCCTCCTGCCGATCAGGTATATGTCAACGTTGTAGGCCTCTGCCGCAGGCTGCTGACACGAATCCCCAGCGGATCCAGTTACCAGGCTGTTATTACCGTGACTCTGACTTTTGTTTCCTTGATGACATGACAGGTCTGCTTCTCTTCTTCACGTCGTATTTGATTCCCTTACATGGTTCCGCACCAGAGGGTGATTATGTTGATCTAACGCTTGTTCCCGAGCGATACACGGGATATTCAGGGAACTCTGCCCATCGCGTCTGGCGAGCAATCTATGAAGAGAATTGTTTTGGTCTCTCAGAACCCAATCTTCTTACAGGAAATTTGGCCTCGCCCGTTACTCTTCCCGACACCCTGACCAACGTCCTGCGTCAATCACCGGATGATGAGGATACGGACGGAGAGTGTCTGGAGAAGCGGGTGTACTACAAGATCATATCTGGCATGTATCTCGGTCGAGAGCATTATTCTTGCTAATCTCGTGCAGGCCTTCATGCATCAATCACAACACACATATGTACCGAGTGGCTGAATCAGTCGACCGGAGAATGGGCAAGTGACTCTTATCTTCAGGTCACTTTACTCATACGACTGTCTCCAGACTCCCAATCTAGAATGTTTCGCCACCAGAGTGGCTTCCCATCCCGAACGACTTCAGTACATCTATTTCAATACAGTTTTACTCCTCCGTGCCGTCGCCCGTCTCGCGCCTTATCTATCTGAATACGACTATTGCTCCTTGTCAGGGAACAGTCTCACCCCCCATGATCACCTACATTCGCCAGAATTGGAAGACGAAGTCCGGACGCTTTCGAGGCTCGATAATGTAATGAACATCGCCAAGCACGTTGGCAAATTTGACGAACGGGTGCTGTTCCGTGGGGCGAATGCAAACGTTTGTGGACTACAAATTTAGTTATTTCGTCGCTGATCCACACGATAGATCCTGAAGCAGGAGTTCAAACAACACTTCCGTAACGTATCTCGGATCATGGATTGTATTGGTTGTGACAAATGTCGTCTGTGGGGCAAAGTCCAAACCACCGGCCTGGCTACGGCTCTCAAGGTATTGTTTGAGATAGACGAGAAAGCCCTTCAGTGCGTTCGTTTTCTTCTACGCAATGATCTTCGTGCAAATTTCGACCATGTAGTCGCAACACAAATCAGAACCTCCTGCAGCGTTCGGAAGTTGTGGCATTGATCAACACACTCCATCGCTTTAGCGAGAGTCTCCACGCCGTCGAACACTTCCGGGAGATGTGGAAGAAGACAGGAGAGGAGGATTCTGTAAAGTTGATCCAGGAAGCAGAGAGGGCTGTCGCCGGAAAGGTAAGTCAACTTTGCACAGGTTCGGCACAGTCGGATGATATCGAACCTAGCCACAGCCAATTGCCGATACACAAATTACACGAACTGCATCAACAGCCGGCCGCTCAGCACCGGACGCTTCGCAACGAAGTGTTGACATCTGGACTAGACTTCAGGGTTATCTGTCCGATCTGGTGGACAGTTTCATGCGACATGCCCTTGCATGTTTCACTTTAATGTCCGAGATCTGGCAGAGGTTGTCCGGGACAGTGTCCCCCCTACGGACAGAACTTTAATAAATTCAGTACATTGTTGTCCACTTTACACGAGTTTTACATAGTAATATTTGTCGTGTCGTGACTTTCATCCGGGACTCAGTACTCAGCATCAAGTCGATTGCAAAAGGCCAACAAGGAATGGCAAGGTCATAGTATCTCGACCGGGAATCCTAGGTTACAACGGCACGCCATCTACATCATCTTCAGCCATGGGTTCACCGTCTACGTTGGCATCGTCTGCTTTCAAATCATCTGCCATTGGAATGCCGTCAACATCCTCATCAAGGGCATCACCATCAACGTCCTCGTCCAGGGGAACTCCGTCGACGTCTTGATCGAGTGGTACCCCATCAACATCCATCTCTTCAATAGGTGCGCCATCCATACCATCTTCGTCTTTTGGGGCGACTTGGGAAACAGAAGGGTTGGGTTCTTGGGCTGGCTGGAATGACTTGGCCTTGAACCGGGATGCGTACGTTGATTGGGCTTCCGATGTTGCACGGCCGTTTTCATCTTGCTGATCTGCTTTCAGCTCCGCATGGGTAGTACCATCAAGCCGCGCGCGGAGTTCTGTCGTAAACTCGGGCGGAAAGACGATCCAATCTTCCCAAATATCCACGACAGAAGTAACCTGTTTCTTGAAGGTTTCTGCGGTGATACGTCCGGGAAACGAATGATAAATAGTAGAAAAGTGATCGAACACAATGCCGAGGCGTGACTGGAACTCCTGACGGAATTTCCATGCACTTGGTACAGGTGCGGCTGAATTGTGGAGTATATCACAAATGAGGTGAAGGCGTGCGATCTTGCGTGGGACAGGGGTGCCATCCACTAACAAAGAAGAGATGATGATATCGGAAACCTACGAGTGGTGAGATCTAGGGGAGTAAATGATATGCCGGGCACAGACCTCACGAGCCGCCTCGGCATGTTCCAGACTGAACGTCATACAACGCGCAAGTTCGCCGCGCTTGCCCGAAACGGCGCGCAGCATCGCCTCGAACCTCTTTCGTGCTAGTCTCCCCAGCACGATCTTCTTGGTACGTTCCTGTTCTGATTCCTCCGCGGAGTCGGTGGAATATACCGAATTGTAGCCCTGATACGAGCGCGTCAATCAAGTGTGAAGAATGGATAATAACGAAAACGTACATCATCATCAAAATCTGGTTCCACGATATCGTCACGCTCAACTAATCCTCGATAGAAGGCATGCCTGTGATGCTGTAACACATTTGTAAAAAGGAGGCCGGGCAATGACCAAGCAACTCACCCTGCGGTCCGTTAGGAATCCGTATTTTGGATTGCTTCGTTCCCACTCTTTGAGATTCTCCGCATATTTGTGGCCATGACCCTTCACCTCAGCAGCTACTGCCCGTATGAAAGTATCTGTAACACCAGACTCGTCTTCACGTTTCCTTGATGAACTGCGTGACCGTCGTCGGGGACTCCGGGTGTCATATCGCCTTGAATGACTGTATGAGCGACGCCGTCGGTGCGATGGTGATCGGCTATAGCTTTTCGATCGACTTCGTGATCGTCGGGAAAACCTGTGTCCGTGACCATCAGAGCGGGAACGTGAGCGACGCCCGGAAGAATATGAACGACTTCTACTCCTTCCCCTTCCATGACGACGATCTCTGGAATGAGAGCGCGAACGAGATTGCCGGGTCGTAACTACAGGAAAGAAGTAAGTTTTATACACGGATAGAACATAAGGATTCGCACCATACAACGGCTTTGCTGCCATAGGAACTGCTTTGCTCCACCCGACCCTTAACACAGATCCTCCCCAATCAAAACCATCCAATTCTCTCAGCGCAACCTCAGCGTCTTTGCGTTTCATGAATGAGACAAAACCACTGAGACCAGTATTACGATTCCTTCTTGACGTGGTCATGTCGCTTCCAGGACCACTGCTGCCGTCCCCACGGGGCCACATGACTTTGACCTGAGTACATGTAAGCTGATAGGGCCCAGCATAAATTAAGAACCTACAGAACCAACGGGTCCATGGCGGGCAAAGAACAGACCTAGGGATTGCTCCGTAACATTGGAAGGCAAATTAGCAACAAAAAGATTGGATGTCTGCGGAAAGTTCGAAACACAAAACGATTGGCCACTTTGTATTATGCGTACCTCAGGGTCTCCTCGATCCTTACTCCCACTCTGGCCCTCGTAAGCTGAAGGAGGTCGACTGAGAGAATGGGTCTACAGACGCACACGAGCACAAACCTGCCAAAGCGGTCACGGATCGTCCGTGGGCTGCAATTAAAGTTCAGTATAGCTTTGAGATCGCTTGTTCGCCTCGACGTACCAGAACGAGAATACCGAGCTTCTCGTAGGGCCTGTTCCCTACAAGAAGAGTCAGGAGAGGGAAGGTATGACTACGATTCCGCGCACCTCTTTATTTCCTCGAGGAATGAATCCATGGCGCGCTTTCCTTTTGGTTTCGGAGCACTAGTGGGTGGAGAGGCCTGAAGGGCCATAAATCTCTGGGGTTAACATACAAACATTGCTTACTTCTTCCATTTCCTCCCGCAGAGCCCTTGTCCGAGAGGAACTTTCAGTTGCACCTTTCGCAGAAAATTGATAAGGTGTCTTTGCATCTCCGGAACCCCGAACAAAAGTCGATCCAGCCTTCTTTCTGCCTGCATCGTCTCCCTCGAACGCGTCTAGGAAGTCGGCATACGCCTTGGCCGCGTTCTCTTCTTCCTCCCTCTTTTTTACCTCTGCTGCTTCCTTCTCCTTCTCCCTCCTGGACTTGCGCACGGTCCCTTGAGCATATTGAGACAACTTTTGGTCGTCGAGCGGCTTTTGCTGGTTATATGAAGCAAAATCGTGAGCGCTTTGACATCAAAGAAATAGGTCCTATCCATCGCACTGGGAACGAAGGTTCTTCGTCGTCGTTGTCAAAGAACGCCGCTAACTTGGATTTCGTTTTATCCATGAGATGGGTAGCAATAGTGTAACTTTGCAACTGCCAAACAATGTGAAGAGGAAGACCATAAACGTTCCCACGCCTACATACACCAAACTGATTACCCACAAGACCCAGAGTCGGATATCTTAGAGACATCTACATCATCAAACTGGCCAACCCCCCCATGGCGTATGCCATCGGCTTCAGAGGCGGATGAGATTGTGCCTCGAATTGGTAGTACTTGAGGTCCCCAGCGGCGTCCATACGAATCTATTGCCGTGGTGCAGGATCAGAGTGGGGGGGGGCAATATTAAACACACCGAGCCACATACATATGCGCCTTTATTTCCTACTTGATCTACGTAGTTGGGTGCAGAGAACACCTAGAATGAGAGTGTTTGCGCACACGATGAACCGGTAAATTCAGACTTACGGTCGTACACAGCCCGTCGTGCTCAATTGCATAACCATCTGGAATATATTGAACACCGGTGAAATCAGCACATGGCGAAGGGGCATACTTTCTCGCACTTCGTGACTCCGAATGACACCGGTAACACGATTAAGGTCGCACCACCGCTTGGTGACATCCGGTCCGAAAGAAATGCCAACACCCTAAAGCATGCTGAGACAGCGTGTGATAAAAGCCAGCCCGGGGACGCACCCGTTTACTTGGCCCGCGCCCGATAGTGTCTTGAGGGTCGGTCCAAAGCAGCTGTGGACGCATAAGTGACCGCCCAGAGTTTTCCTTGATTCCATACCTCGCCTAGAAACAAGAGTCTCAGCAACTGACATTGATGCAAGCACTGGCCAGTTACTTACACATCAAGCCCTCCTGTCCAGGTTGGCGTCCGATTCGTGGTATCTTCCGTATTTCCTCTAATGTTACGCCATCCTTGCTGAACAACCCGCCGTGAACGACAAAGTAACGCTTGAACTTTTCCGGTGATAGTATTGTTTTCGGGGTAACATCCTTGGATGGTTTTGTTGCGCTAACCAGAGTTGCCAGAGGCACTACATGAAGATTCAGGTTTTCATACGACATCTTGGCACTAAGCCACGCACTCTCCGTAAATACATGGGCGAAGAGCTGAGCTTGACAACTCAGTCGTTGAAAAATTAAGCTTGAACCACCTCACCTTGTACGTCTGTTCCCCATGCTTATGCTTGGCTTCTCCTTCGAAGCCATACGTCCTGTTCATGTCCTTGGCTTCGTGATTGCCTCTATTGATGAACATTCGGTCAGGGTATAGCCCTGCGTCCTTCAGCCACGACGAAAAACGATATAGTCGGCAAGCACTTACATTTATAGGCAAACGCGGTTAATATCACTTCTATGGACCATGATCCCCTATCAACCAGATCTCCGTTCATCAATAAACAATGATCAGGCGATGGTAGTCCAGTGAGCGAATACAAATGCAGCAAATCGTAGAACTGCCCTGGGTGGGACGAGTGTCGGGTCACGACACCGCAAGAACTCGACGTTAAAACACACCGTGGACATCCCCAATAATATCGCAGGTCAGTCCGTCCACGAGATCGAGATTGACTAAGCTGTCCTCTTTCACGAAAGAAGAATGGGCACCGAGAACGATCTCCCATGCGTATCTCCGTGCAAGCTTCTTGCCTTGCTTAAACCAGTCGATCATGCTTGATATGAACTTATGAGTGATTGTATACTTTCCGTCCTCGGTTACGTCTAGTTTCGGGCCCACGTAATCGGCTTCTACGTCGCAGCCACCTGGTCAATATGCCCGTCAATATAGGTGGCTGCGCAAATGAGCGCTAATGAGGACCTTGGGCAATAATTTCGGTACAACGTTCCACTGCATTCTTCTCTTCTTCCATTTCAATCGCCTAATACAGGTTAGGTGCGAATGGCCACGCCCAAGCCAGACTCCGCACCTTCTCAAATTCGATTTTCCGGACAAGTTTTTGAGTTGCAACCAGCTGCGACTTGACGATCTCATTTTTGGGTTCCAGCACGACCACTTTCTTGAAATCAGCAACCGCGAGCTGAGGTTTGGCGATCTGGAGGTAGCATGTTGCCCGTCTGATGTATCGATGAACGACGTGTATCACCGCATGCTACAGAGGACCTGACATACCTATAATATGCTTTTGCGTACTTGGGGTCGACCTCGATTGCCTTGGCTGTTCGTCGTGAATCTCAGGCTCGTGTGACCAAGCCAGAATACAACCACCACTCACACGCATCATCGAGCGCAAATCCATATTCTTCCAGTCTCGTTCTCGCAGCAGCCCGATTGCACCAAAAGGTGGCATCCCTAGGATTCAGCTCGATGGCCTTTGAGTAAAGGTTGACGGCCGCTGTAAAGTTATGATCTGGGGACAGGTTGTCAAGCTGCTGTGGTTGATCGGACGGACGTACACACTTGCAAACGCGCTGTTAGCCTCTGCTTTTAGCTTCGCAGCCTGAGCCTTGTCCTCGTGGGTTACATCTCTCAGGGTCAATGTCTGTAGCTCAGGCGAGGGTAGCGATGTCAATGAGGTTGAAGCAGGAGAGTGCGGCTCTGAGGACGACGGTAATGCATCGCTCATGGTGCTCTGCTAAATAGTACAAGGATATGTCGGTCCTACACAGTTGTCACCAGAGATCCACTCGTCCAACTTTTTATTCCAAGAAAGGCGAGTTATCATCTCACGATCGGTGGCTGTGCAACAAGACAATGGCAACGCAGACTACCCTGGCTACTGAGCATCACGACTATGACTAAAGGGAAAGGCGGTCTCGGTCGTCATCGGTCTCGATCTGCACAAGCGTTGAGGTTAAAATATTTGCCTAGAGGTGGGTCATTTTCGTAGGCGTTGACATCCTGCATCCATCCATTCAGAAACTGGTGGAGGCTGGTATGCTAGTCAGTCCTAAGGTGCTATGCTACACCCGCCGTAGGACTCACTAGTCCAGATTGTTTTGCTCAAGGCAGTTGCCACTCTGGGCAGCAGCGGTTGCCTCTGCCTATTGAAAACGTAAAGTATGCATGTCATTCAGCATATAGACAACTCACGTATGTCAAACCCTTGTACCAACCGTTGTAACCACCGATTGCTAGGAGAAGGTCGCCATTCATGCTGTCGAGAGTCTGCGAAAAGAACTGAGCTCCTTGATGGATGTTAAAGTCCTGAAGAAGCTCGCAGTTAGAGGCACTACTAACTCGAACACAGAAATACGAACGGGGTCTTGGCAGTTGTTCTCAGGTGCACCATCACATTTATCGACGGTGATTTGCATCAGGCCCTGCTCACCAGCGCCCCCGACAGTAGTGGGAATGCAAGAGCTCTCCTGCATTGCGAACGATGCAAGCATAACAGCGGGGACTGGCTCCAGGTTGGGTAATCAGTCAAAATCCAAAGGAATGGGGAGAACTAACTGTTGTATTGTCGACCGTACTTTTCGAAGATGGGAACGAAATCTTTGCAGGCAGAAAAGGCGGATCCGGGATTATACGCAACTTGCGAAAGCTCGACGCTGACAACACCATCCGCGTACATGAGAGGCGGGGTCCAGCCTGCCGATGTCAGGCCACAGTTCAAGAAATCAATATCCCCGTTGGGTCCACTCAATGCTGTTGTTTGCGCTGAAATGTACGAACATGTCAAACACGAACGAATTCAAAGGATCAACAGCCGTACTGATGGCCCCGCTTGGGCCGCAAGAGCCAGCTGATACGACATTGACAACGAGGGTAGGAGTGGTCATCGATGCATTAAGCACAGGATCGACCGATGTGTGAGCCGCAGGAAGTGATACAGACGAGGCGCCACTGGTCTAGTATAGACCGAACTCCAATCAGTATTAGTCACGAAAGATACATGGCGCACTCGAGAGGAACGGGCTGGTAAAACCTACTTTCGGCTTTGACTTGCAAGCTCTGCGCACGTGGGTGTTGATATGACTTCCGAGTCCACTGCCTGGGGGGGCCGCTTCGAGTCGGCGCGCTGCGCGGGCGTGTCTTGTCATCAAAGCGGGTATGCCCCCACCGGTGTTGCCTGCAACAGAGCCAGCGAGAGTGACTAGGACGGTGAGGAGCGACGTGGCGACTCTCATGTTCGAATGGTGAATGGTAAAGGAGCGAAGCAGGCATCCAGGAGAGACAGAGAGCGAGCACCGAATGTAAGTTCCAACCTTGAATTTGGAATCGCGACGTTTTCGGTACCACCGTACAACTTGAATGACGTCCAGATGCGCGAGCCTGGGCCACAGTCCGCACCGGATGTGTACCATCATTTCAGGGGCTGGCACGAGTCTGAACACAGGTTTTGCACAGAATAACGCTTTGTACACTTTATGTACGAAGTACATATCGACTGTTGAATCCGAGCGGCGTCGTCAAGAAGTAAAATTGGATGAAACTTGGCACCCAGTCAGATGTCCAGGTTCGGAGCATGGGAGCGACACTGGATGGGGCTTGCTGCAGAATTGTGGACTGGACGAACAGCAAAGCGAGTGACTCGGTCAGACTGACACTGGCAGGCAGTGTCACAATCAAGACCCCGTGGTGCGGTGTCAGGGGAACAGAGCGGGAGTGACTCCTTCATTTTAATAGCGCCCGAGTCAACTGCAGCAGAGTATTCAGAATTCTCCTCCTCCTCTCCCTCACTGACTAAACGCCCAGCAGCTCCTCGTTTCGACCAATCTTCGTTGTATAGCATTCTCCCGCACGAGGAGGGTCCTATACACCCAAGGGACGTTCTAGAGTCTCGCAGACTCTAGACCCGTCCTTACTCCCAGACGTGTGCCACAATGTGCCCTCACTCCAGTCCTCGATTTGCCAAACCCATTCGCCAAATTGCTGCCACAGAAATCGAAACGTCGTTCCTCACCCCAATCGTAATCTGTATTAATGGTATCAGTATCGAACTCTAGTTAGTCCCCCGAAGCGCTCGTATTTTCCCTCTCCTTCGTCTCTTCGCATCGATTCCCCACTCAGTTCATGGTTCGTCCTGCCGCACACTCACTCCCCCACCGGGGTTCCCCATCAACTTCACATACACGGGTTCGTTGGCAACCCTACCACGCTTCACTCCAATCTATCCCCCCCCGTTCATCGCCACTTTCCTATTTTGTCACACCCGCCTCATCCACTTCTTCCATATCTCCATCCCCCCTTTCTTTCTCCGACCCCGATCGTCCAAGGCACGCTCACCAGCCATCTCGCGAGGCCAAACTCCGCGATTCTCAAAAATCAAAGTTTGCTCTCAATCTCGTCGGTAAGCTCCTTCCGCTTCGTTCTCGTCCCCATACTTATTTCGCTTCTGTGATAAAGACCAAGCAGTCAAATCGTTATGCGAAATGTGGCCTCAGCAAGACATACCCACCGTTTTTCTGACCTCGGACCGTCCGATGGTCACCGCGATGTCAGGCTCAGACCATTTCTACACCTGCAATATCCCTCACTCCACGTCCCGCAACACTCACCTTCCCTCCCCAATCTCTCCGAACACTCAACCTACACCAGCCATCTCGCCTGTCGCCCCGTATCCGTCTCAGCACGTTGTGCGTCCGCAACTTCCCCGGTGCGACACCGCCCCAATGAAAGGATTTGTGCACGAAGTTCTCCGCCGCTCCAGGACTTCAGGCTCTGTGCTCCAAACGGCACTTTGCTACCTCGAAGCTATCCGCTGCAAGGTTCCGGACCTCGTCCGGAAAGAGAAACAAGGCTTGTCAACTTCTCCCCCTGTGGCATCGGATGACGACCGGATATCCCGAGGCGAGGTCGGCATCGAGTGCGAAACCGACCTCAGCAGCCCGGTTCTTTCCACAGACACATCATCTTCTGAAGGCCAACTGGCCACTGTACGCGTCCATCCGATTTCGAACGAAGCATCAACTTCTTTCCTGATGGAACCGGGACTCGACGCTGACAAGATGCCCGCACACAAGTCTAAGACAGTAAATGTTTCCCTCCCCCCACTTCCCCCACTTCCCTCTCCCCTCCTTTGTCCGCGTCGTACCTTCCTTGCGTCGCTGATTCTGGCTTCGAAATTCATGCAAGACCGTTGCTACTCGAATCGGGCTTGGGCCAAGCTCTCCGGTCTCCCGCCGCGCGAGATTGGCCGATGCGAGCGCGCGCTCGGAGAAGCCCTTGAGTGGCGTCTTTGGGTTGGCAAACTGCCTGCAGTGCAGTCTGTCTCGGGGCGTGCCCTCACCAAGAGCAAGAGTGAAAGTGATATTTCTTCCTCTGGACACCCTCCTATGGCACACGATGTCGATCCGTCCCCGGCCCCCAGTTTGAAGGTTACTTCACTCAGGAGATCTGCGACCATACCACCTGGGGGCCTATATTTGGAAGGCCAGCGCCTCAATGGGACCGACAATACCAGCCCAACGAGCTACAGCTCCAGCCCGTCTACCCCAGGACTCAGCTATTCACCAACTCCGACGGAATCGTCCCTTGGTGATCGTACGGTACAAATGTCCAGCTTCATGGACGTATGTACGCCGCCGCCCGGTCAGTTCGCCACCTTCATCGGCGCGCAGAACGACAAGGTGCTGGCGTCGTTGTCCGTGCCATCGAATGCTTTATATGTGTACTCGAACTCACAAGATACGGTTCTGCCTCCTGTTTCACAAAGGGTCGACTCGCATTACCTCGTGGCCCATGATATTGTTGCTTCGAACAGCGTATGGATGTTCAATGACGATGCCTAATCGTGCGCCATGTTGTGGCACAACTCCAAACCTGCGAACTGTCTGTGTCTCTCTTGTAAATATTTTTCCTGTTTTCTTATCTTCTTCCGTTGCTGTCGTCTTGCCTACTTGCCTTGTATGTGTATATCTGACGAGGCCGGGGGGTTGAAGGAGCGGTGTCGAGAGATGTTACTGAACATTTTTGCCTCCTGCTCTTGTAACCTGTACTACCTGTCATACCCAATAGACTTGCGCTTTTGCGTATCCAAATAGCCGGTAGGAAGTGTGATGCAGAAATCAGATGCACGACTTGTATAGCTCTTTGATGGTTGCATGGCGGCGACCCATGCACATGTCCAAGTAGTCATCAGTGCCTGCGTGGACAGGGCAACCACAGGCACTCGTGGCCCAAAGGCACTATGTACTACATAACACAGACATATCAGGCACATGTCTCTCGCAACGGTGGGAGTGGTGAAGGAAATTCAGGTGAAAGAATTCCGCGGAGACATGCGGCAGAAAAAAAAGATATCTGGGAACCTGAGCAAGATCGTACCAACTTGCTGGCATATGGCTGTGACAGGTACTGTTTCGTCAGAAAAAAAAGGGGGGAGGGAGGAACGACGATGGATAAGGAACTCGTTGCGAACGAAAGTATAAATGGGTGGTCTATCAATCGTTGAAGAATTCGAGAGGGTAATCTTTAGTCTGAATGGCCCGCCAGAGATGGGGGTGTCCGTCTGCATCTCGTTTTTCCTCTACATGCAAGATGGAATGGAACATGACGTCCTCTTCGCCCTGACAGGGCAAATCGAGTCCGTGAGACCAGAAAATCAAACATGAGTATATTTGACTCACCCTGTTGGGGGGGTCATGGATTCTGCGGAACGGACGAACGTCACACGAGAGAATGCAATCAAGAAAAAAAAAAGGAAATAGGCCGTTAAGTCACGATTTTACAAAAATGAAGAAAGCGGCCGAAAGCGCTGACAACGGCGGACACCCGTACACCGGACGTCGCCCGAGGTCAGGCCATCAGCCCACGCACCTGACGTGTACGTATCCCTCTCCCAATTCATCTTCGACAGCTGGGATCCTGATTTTACCCAGGATGATGGTACCATAGCTCACGACCCCGCTCCGCACTTGTACGAGATCTCTCTCAATGGTGAAGTGCGTGAGCTGCGAATCATTGAGACCTGCAGCACGGGACCACATCTTTGGCTCGTGTTTGTCCCAATTGTGGCGAGACAGACGGATTTCATGCTTGATCTTGTCCAATACGTGGTTGAACGCTTCTATGGCGTTTTGGTGCGGTGAGTGAGGATCGTTCAGATTGACGCTCTCTGCTGAAGCTGTTTCATCACTGAGGTAAATGAAAATCCACAGTTCATAGATTTCACTCGACCAACCCATTTCGTGAATGTTTGGCGCGGAGGTGGAGAGTGGTCGCCCGTGTTTTATCCGTCAATCTTATCACGAATCAACCAGATTATGTAAACCTGACTACAGGTCCTAGAAATGAACGTTTAAATAACAATAAGGTTGAAACTTTCTCCGTGTTTCAAAAAATCATGATCCGAAGCCACCTGGAAAAGTCATGATAGGCCAATTAAACCAGCGGACAAGATTAGACAAGATTGCGGCCCTCTGTATGGGTCCATGTCGGCGAACTACGGCAATGTCGAAAGTATTGATTTGGGGTCGCCTGGTGATCCATTTTTTCGAAGTGTTTTCGGGCCATCAAGCTGGCAACGCCCGATCATCTCGGTTGTTGACGTTGAGCAGGCACAGGACTGGTCTTACACCACCTCCGTTTTCGTCGACAGCAAGATATCCATTACCGGCCGTTCTTATTGACGGTCTACTCCGTGCATGTGTGGCCCGTTCACGGTATCCAGAGGCGCCCATGCACATCTTTACGTCGTGGAAAACGAGAGAAAAAAAAAGACACACACACACACACACAGAGGTCTGACGGAGGGTGTCATGATGGTCCCATTTGGAGATAGAAGGCCGCCTGGCCTCGGCCTCTGCTGTGCAAACCCAATTCATATCAATCTCCGAAGTCACGACAGTTCAATCAGGCTTGAGAGCGGGTCTGTACACAAATTCCGACGAGCCATTGACATGGTCAGAGCGGTGTTGATGAGTCCACGACGCCACCGTCGAAAAATGTCACCGTCGTAGGAGCCCTATCGAATATGTTTGGAGGCAACTGTTGTCTATGTGCGCCACACCAATATACAACTAGGTTCCATCAACGCAGGCCTGTGCCAAGCCACTAACGGGAAGAAGCCGGAGTCTGCTTACTGAGCGCAACGGCGCCATCAGGAAGCACTGAGCAGATCGTAATGCCTTAACCAGGTAATTATTTGGGCCCGCATGCACTAGATCCCCTCTAATAGGTTTGGTTTGAAGGACATTTGTACCGCTTTCTGATTCAACCTTAGGTTTAAGGCGGAGATACCGATGCCATCTATGCCAGAATAACCCTAGCTTTGAGCGCCGTAATGCATTGCTGGCATCCGTTCACAGACCCTCGCTGCTAACACGTCAGCATAACGCAAACCTCACAAGGGGATCCGATTGCGTACAAGACCGTGCATCACACCAGCTGCAAGGGTTCGGCATTTCGAGAATGCACATTCAGGTTCGCAACTCCCCCAGAAATTTTTATTCACAGAATTGCTCAAGTTTCATACCCAGTCTCCGACGTGCATGGGCACCGTCAAAAACATTCTTTTAATTTAATAAATCAATTGTCCAAACAACAAAACTGCCTCGTTGGCCAGGCACCTGGCAGATGGACTGGATTGCGAGCGAGACACGCACGATTATTCAGAAGCTTTTGCCAAGCCGTTTTCGGGCTGGCGCAGAGCCTCATCACTTACTGTTGGTACCTGCCAAAAACGGGATTACATACGCACGCGCACACAGCGCAAGGAGGGTTCCGGGGAAAAACTGTACTTGGTCATAGAACCAGGACATTCAGCTGCAGATCATTCATGACCGAGCGCCTGGATGTCCTTGATCCAGCCGTTTCCAGACCGTGCAAATGGGACACGTGAATACCAGCTGTCAGACTAATGAGATGCGATCACATGCACTTGAAAAAACTACTTAGTTGCTCCGAAGTTTGAATTTCATAGTAATACGGCGGTCAGTTTGTACATAAGCCAGACCGTGGCCGCGCGCATACGGTGAACCCTGTTATATCGCATACACGGAGCAAGTACATGCGAAGATCGCAAAGTACACAACGGGACGATTCGAATGGCTCGACTCGGGCACGACAGCTACCCTATGCATGACGGTCAGCTACTATGCTACAAGCGTGAGACGAAAAGAATTTGATCATTATTAATATGTATGTAAAGCGTACACTGTTCCATCCTATGTAGGCTCAACGCAGGGTTAAGATCGCATCGCAAGAGGGCTCGACTTTCCCCTGCAACTCGAGGATATCACAAAGGAGAGGAATCTAGAAATGGTCCAGGGTCTAGTGCTTTCGAAAAGAGACATACGTGAACAGCTCCTCGATACACAGAGGTCTGTATGTAGGGTCGTGAATGTCGTCGAGCGGATTTGTCCGAGTCACCAACGATTCTTAACATTCGAGGAGATGTCCGAGCTTGAGCTTAAACGCTCATTCTCGGGCAAATGGCTTCCATAGTCCTGTTTATGCCCCGAAGGGTGAGACAAAGGTGGTCATCTATGAAGTCATTGGCATCTATCGGCACAGAAGTCAATTAATAGCCTCGATTTCCAGGGTGCAGGATCCATGTCCTACCACCGACCACTGATGCAGGGGGAACAGTTGGCACCTCTCTGGAAGAAATACACCCTTCATTAACATTGAGCATGGACACAAATTAATCGCGCATGTTAGTGACAGTCACTGTTAACTGCAACGTCGCATACCACGAGGATCCCCAAGCTTTCATCAGGTGTCACTGTCTGAAATGAGAGCCACGCGAGAGCAGTGTCCCCTCGGATATTGGATAAGTGCCCTCCACCCAATTCCGGCCGTCACGAAATATCTAACCGACCGTTAGCGATGCGGTGGCTCTAATTCGATTGGCGGGACTCACGTCTATCGACGAAGTAGGTTTGCACGTTGCTAATGGCACATGGTTCTGATCCCGTTGCAGCTGAAATGGACCTGGCAAGTAGCTAATCGAGCTTCATTCGACAAGTCTGCAAGTTCGCACTGCTCTTGATCATGGCGGGAAAAAACGACCAGTAAATTGCCGCACCCCCACAAGTCTGTTACACAAGTTTCAACCGACCCGTCTGTCGCTCACGGTCGGATGATAACAAGCGACTGACGAGCGGCGAATATATGGGATTCTCAGATAGGCGCGCCGAGGTGATGCTCAATGATCTATCACAATAATAGAGATGTTTAGAGAAAAAACAGTCGAGATGATCATTCTCATTGGTATCTAGGATGGTGATCATTAGACGAATGTCCCACCAGGTTCCTCTCTTGGCTGTGAAACTAGACAATATTGAGCGACGACTGTAATAAGCGGACAGCGGGGAAAAACGCTCACAAATGGTTCCATGGGATTTAGTGGCGGGAGCATCTGAGGCTGCGTCCAATGCTGAGGCGGCTGTGTTTGATGTGGGTGCTGAGATTGATGTTGAGTCATCGAACGCATCTGAAGCTGATGACTCGACGGGTGGGAAGAGCCTGGAAGACGAGGGCCACTGTGCATAGGCGCTGCTCCACTGTAAGGGGGATCGTAACGAGTCGACTGGTATGCAGGCATTTCGGGTATCATTGATAGAACGTTTGTTTGAGAATGATGATGCAGTTGATAAGGATGTGGGGCACTGCCAACTTTTAGGTCGCAAGCGAGATCCGTCGAGAGAAGCACTCACAGCTGTCGCCGGGCAAGTTCAGGATCTGGTCCTAGTGGGGGCACAAAGGGCTCGCTGCAAAAAATATGAGTGGATGTGAACGGGGACGAGACCCATAGGTACCTGTGACGACGAGCAACCACGGGGGGTAGGGAAAGGCTATAATCTGCTTGAGGTCGTCGTGGTGGGGTGCTATCGCGAGTTGGAGGGGTGGATGTCTCGGATAGACCGGAAGACTCGGCTGTCGAGGGCCGGCCATCGACACTCTCCTTGCGGGGGGCGGCCTTTTTCCGAGTGGGAACGCCCTCGGGCCAAGTACACTGAACAGGATGGTGAGCGGGTGCCGAACATGGGCATGGGTACTTACGTCGCGTTGGCCATGGGTACACCGCATGCAGATGGGTTTGGTCTCGTCACACTGGCGAAGCGGTGTCTAGCTGGGTTGACAGCGGAGAGGTCTCGCTCACCTTAATTTTTTTGACGCGACAAGTCAGACAACCGGTCTTGCTTCTGGTATACTTTGGGCGTTTCCTCTGCTGGGGCTCACTGCGTGCGACGTGGACATGGCCACCCGCATGGGACTGAGGGTAGTAACTAGCTGGCGGGATGTAAGCGTTAGGGGTGGGGGGGCTAGAGGAAGGGGGGGAGGTCAGCAAGGCGAAATTGGGGAAGGGGAGGATACGGACTATGAAATGCTATCGGTCATGGTGGGAGGTAGGTTTTCGGGAGGATGCTGATCCTTCATTATTTTATACGAGAATACCTGCGAGGAAGAAGCAGGGAGGGCGGAAAATGGACGGAGACGACACCATTGTCACGGGCCCGGAAATCGGTCTGGATCACTAAATTCAGATCTAAGGGTCGTGTTGCGTTGTAACAGATGGCATTTTCAGTCTGCCATAACAATATTTCGTATACGGAAGTTGGGGGTTTTTTTAATAAAAAATTCTACACATGACTTCCACGTCAAAACAGTGGGAAATATACAAAATATTCGACACGACGTACTGCATCATGGGCGAGGTGAATTTGACGATCCCTGCTGTTACGGGGGCGTGCACCCGTCAAAACGCCGCCTTGTGCTTCGGAGAACCCCAAAAACGAGTGATTTGGTTAGGATTTGTATTGTACAAGGTATCAATTGTATGGATAGATCACGGCGCACACGTCCAAACTAGGAAATCCGTCGGCGACATATCCCCCGACATGACATGCACGGTCCTGCAAGCAACCCGCCCTCAATGTCGAAATGTCGCTGTCATGTTCATGTCCGCCATGGATTCAACACGACCACCGCCATCCCCGTAACATGCGCGACTGCGCCGTACAACTTCCTCACCTTTCCGTAATCAGAAACGAGCACATGTGAATGCCGCCATCAGCGCCATGGCACGACGGTGTGATCCAGGACACACATAAGGTTTTATACCTCATACAGTCCGCACACCCAGGTCCCCGTACCTTCAGTCGTGTTTGCTCACGTACATACACATTTTCCAGCGTGTCTTCCGTCTCCACCCTAATCTCCATCCCCGCGGCAATTATATCATTTCGTCAGGTGTTCTCGTTGGCCTGTTCTCAATCAAACGCCAGGTGCCACAAATTCTATTCACCCTGATCACTCGGTTACCCACTACCTCAGTCTCCGAAATAATCGAGGCACTGCGGGTTGTGACAAATTTGATCGCCCGATGTACATCATGATTCGATCGACATCCTCGTCTCATCCAGGTCTGATCTGACACGTCCTGAGTAACAGCACATGCACGCTCAGCACTGCGTTATTCGATCAATACCAAGCTCTCATAGCCTCGCAGGAATTGCCGTCTGTGTAAGCAATCCACTGGAAACATAAACAAGACGTTTGTCACCATCATAAACAATAGACAACCAAAAAACTACGATCCTTTTACCGTGACATCACTCGCTCAGCCCAACCTGTGACAACGTAGTCTTTCAATCCCAGGTATTCAGACTTGTTTCCCATGCAACGCGGCGCCTTGTCCGTTGATTGTACCAAATATGACGTACAATCTCGACCGCATGTTGTCCTTTTTCACGACCAACGGTCCGGCGGTCAAGGGTAGGGTTCTGTCTCTCAGGCTTTAGACTCGATCAGCACGGAACCCCACAAATATGTATTTTTCAACTCAATGTAGACCGGTTCTGACAGCGTGCGTACCAACCTATAGCCCTCGTACCTCCGCCGCGGAAGTCCTTTGCCACACAGCATCAAGTGCGGCCGCGTCGAGAGCTATTGGCATAGGCTCGGGGACATCCCGCCCCGATTCCTGATATGCATCTAACGTGCGAATGCTTTTTCAGCAAAACATTTCAAGATCCTTTGAGTTCCAAAGCTCACGTAACAGTTTCACCACACTCGGTCAAGTTGATGGGGAACGAAATTCAATTTGGAAGCTGGTGGGGTCGAGCCCAGGAACCATCCGCTAGCCCTGCAGAAGTCCATCCCCCATTTGATGCGTCACTGTCGAGTGCCATAATGTCGTGCTTCATTTGTTCGCTTTTGTCCGGAGGGACCTTCCGTTACCGCCACACTTCCGCGGCCAAGTTCTTGAACGCCATTCTCCCAATAGATTTTGTATTTGCCCATAAGCACGAGCAGATGTCGAGTGACACGTTTCAGCCGCGTTATGCCCTGATTAAGTGACTGATAGGACAAGATGAAACTTATCTGAGTTCATGGAAACCTGGGAAACGGGATGCTGGGACTGCCAGCAGAGCCCTCAGGACCGAAACAACCAGCGACGAGACAGGTGGAGTTCGACCGTCATTTTGTTGACCAATCTTATTTGTTCCGCGAAGCAGGGGCGACGGGCGTGGCCAGCGAGGAGCAGAATACAACGGAGTGCCCATAATTTAGGCACTCGAGGTCCTACCTCAACGCCAGATACCCATGTCTTTCAAACCAATTTGGGTGTATCCACGGGCAAATGTGGATCGGGAAAAAAGGCTGAGAACACGACAGCAAAAGTGTAGTCCTCAGCAACGACGGGATCATGATGTACTGCGGCGGAAGCGCCCAAGGTTTTCGCTCCGTCCACTGTCATCACTTGGTGGATCCGAGGTGATCGGTCGGCAGCAAATTGAACCGTTCTCGGGGACTTGTGGACAAGCGACTCGAGGATCACGATCATCGTGGTCGAGTCTAAAGGCGTCGTCGCTAATTGCCATCTAACCTCGAAGATTTAGAACGCCGGCCGGTAAATGTTCGCGGGATCGCTTATGCTCAGTTTCGAAAGCAGATAGTTTAGTTGTTGGACTGTACCACTGCCAATGGCCCAGCGAGTAAATATATCTGCACCGTCCTACGCGGGGAGGGGCTCAGCACCATGGTTTTACTCTCTTCCTGCCAGCGACAGGTCTCCCCTCAACCTCTTTCCAGTCAAGGCTGGCAGATCTCGATCAATGTTGCACCGCTGACGCTGCGGCGCCGTGCACAACGGAGGCGTCATCTCCCATGAAGACTGTCTGGCATGTAGGAACAGTCTGTTCGTATCTTTTTCGTGGTCGACCAACAGATACGGTCGTATCGGTATGTCGTATTTATGCTGACCTAGTTCTGCGTGTTTTCAGTGTCACCGCCCTCCACGGCACTGTCGAAGGAACGACAGAAGCGTATGCTAAACGAGACTCGTGATAGAGCGGCGGTAAGTCGCCGAATCGTTCCGAGGTCGCATGGCACTAAGCGCAGGCGGAAGATTGCGGGCTTTAACTTCAATGATATTCTGGGGCGCGTGTCACTGCTCTCTAGCGTCCTTTATGGCGATCGTCTGTCGATCCTTACAATCATTCCACCCTACAGCGACCTCAGCAATGGTAAGTCATGTTTGTGGGATAATCGACCGTGGCGGTCGACTCAGGTTTAGATCAATCGTTGTCGCTCCTCTGTCTCATGGGAAGACACAAGCACGCCGCCGCCCGACTCCCTTTCGGCCAACATGGTCGTCAACCAGAAGCATTCGGTGATATGCACATCCGGCGGTCGTGTGGTAACATGTGTGATGATTTGCTTGTCGCATGGAAGCCCCCATACCGCAGTCACCAGATGGCCGTAGCTGACCATTTTTGATGGCGTGCAAGCCATCACCGAGGTGAGTTGTGTTCTCCTCCAGAAGCGTCGTATTTCCTCGCACAGGATCACTCAATTTCTGACCAAAGACCAGCATGCGCACACCATATGAAATCCTTTAAGTCAAACACTTGTCTTTTCCTCTCGACACCTCTCAGATTATTGTGATGATCATCTTAGTTGCTATAGCCGCTCGCTTCTGGCTACAGGGCTGGTGATATCTATCCACAAATCCAAGCTAAACACATCCAAAGACCTTTGTCATCGACTGTCCGTACACTGGCACACCTCATGACACTGCGAATGGGTAGGACATGGAAACGTGTTGGGTGTGAATTGTAACAACCAAAATATCGGCGTAGCGATGAGTAAAAGCGTGATTGTTGCACATACGACAGAGAACTGATGATTGAGACGCAAAGCTGATGTCAAGAAATTTCTAGGGTGTTGAAGTGCGTGGACCTCGACTGGAGTTGGGCCTGGAACCAGACCTAGATGGTGAACGGATATCAGCGGCATTTCAAAAAGTATACATAAATGCGTACGCTTTGGGGGGCTGAGTAGAACGCCACCCCCAAACTTCACGGATCCACCTTGCCATTGGAACCTCTTTCTTCATAACGTTGACAATCCATGGGTGTGTCAGCATCTCCTTGGGGGTCGGACGGAGCGTGTGGTCTACGGTCAAACTAGAGGGTTTACAATTAAAGTGGACGCGCGGCGTAACAATCGATAGTGTCCATACGTTTGGCTTATGAATTCTTTCATCTCATTAGGCCATCTCAAGTCAGTTTCGTCAGTAAGCTGTGGAGGCTAAGAAGGAATACGTCAATGAGCAAACCTGTAGTTGAACGCAGGTTCTTACTTCGCCCTGAGTAATGTAGACCAAGAGCTCAATGGAGGTCAAGTCCTCTGGAAATGGGTATCGATTTTGCACGAGTTCCAATAGCGTGATGCCCGTCGACCAAACATCAGCCGATATGCTATATTCTTTTCCACTGATTCTCTCGGGCTGTGCCGCGGATGAACAGAATGAAGATTCGTTCAATATATAAACTTACGGCCATGTAAAAACTAGTTCCAGTAAAGGTTCCTGCGAGGGACTTGACGAGCTCGCCGGAAACTCCGAAATCACATAGGCGAACTATGCCTTCTCCCGTAAGGAGAATGTTAGAAGGTTTAATGTCCCTGTGGATCGTTCGAAGAGAATGAAGGTAGGCGAGTCCCTGTAAAACCTGGGATGCAAGTCAAAGGGTGGGCCATGAAAGCTCAAGAACAAAGCTGACCCCTTCTGCTAGGCGGCCGGCGACACCTTCACCGATACGTGCGCCGCGCTCTTTGATGCGTTTGCTGACGGCTTCCAAACTTCCACCAGCACAATATTCCATCATGACCTTGACTTCGCTGGAAGAAGGAGACATGTAGGCACCATAGAATAGAATGATGTTGATGTGTTTAGAGGAGGAGGAGATGGAGAGTTCACGCTCAAGCTGTTTCAACGGCGCCTCGCGAGTAGTAATTGTCTTGCGAGCAAAGATTCTATTCGTCCGGGTGTCTCTGACTTTGTGGACGGCACCACCCTGACCCTCGCCCAACCTAGATAGCTCTTCCAAGACGGCATCAGACCACCGCCCGAACGCCTGATTGGTGGAGGTCTCTTCGGAGGGTGTGTACGAATCGACAGTGGCTTTATCGAAACTGGCGACGAGCTGGTCGATGGTGCTCTCGCTGATGTCGTTTGTGCCAGGGGGATGAGCGGTCTGGATCTGGTCTGAGGGACGAACGGTGGCACCGCCGGGGTTCTCTCCATCCAAGCCAGGTGGGATCAGGGAAGGGCCAGCATAGTACTCGCTGACGACGCCAGAGATGGGAAGCTGTAGCTTTGGGCGCGAGCCGTTGGCTCTGCTTGGGGTGGGGGAGGCGCCGGGAAGGAGGGGCCGAGATGGGGTCGGGGAGGAGAGGGGGACTGATGGAGGCGATGGGGGCCGGAGGGAAGTGGGATCTGGAACGACTTTGCGGATGTAGAGTGGACGAGTCTCGGGGATGGAGGGAGACTGGGAGCGATGGAGAGTTCGTGGGCCGATGGGACGGTTGTGCGTCGGCTGCATGGTCGTCCTCGTCTTGTCCCCCCGCCCACAACCGTCGGTTGTCTCTCCCAAATGTGGGTCTCCACTCCCTCCCCATTGTCCACACTCACACCATTCCACACGGCAGTGTAGCCAAGTGGTTACGGCGTCACGTTTAGGTTCATCCACAATCCGTGATGGGTTTCCCGCGCGAGTTCGAATCTCGTCACTGTCATTTTTTTCCGTCCTATTGTTGTCCACACCAGCTCTCCACCATCGTCCTCCTATAACTCGTTTCCATGCGCAATGTCCACGTCAGAGCCCAGTTCGGTGGGCACCAGCACTCCTCCATCTCCAATGAATCCGCGACGTCGACCCGTCCCGCTGCGCCTAGATAGCGTTGGCGCTGATCCATCCATCCTCGTTGGAAAGGTTCTAACCAAGATTCACCGCTCCTCTAAACACCCAAGCATGCAGTTACGCTTTTCAGATCACACCACCTACCAGATCCTTGTCGATGGGTATGACCCGATACACCGGTAGGTTCCCCCAAGACGCTCCCAACATTGGATATTAATCTGGTACAGTGGTCTTCCCAAAGTACTCGAAATGGATCCCACTCTAGCGCACCTCATCGACGCTGCAGACGGTCAACTCGACGTTGCCTTCACCATCGAGGACTGCGTCCTTATCACGCTGACCGATAGGGCGTTCGACTCGAGACAGAAAGAGCAACAATGGGATCAAAATCATGTCGGTGTGGCATTAAAGTTTCGTGAAGATCGATCTTGGCACTGCGTCTGGGCCACTCTCACCGACCACGAAGACGGTCAATGCGTTTTCCGCAGCTACGACGACGTCTATCTTGATCAACTACAGCACTCGCCCCGCAAACGCCGCTCTCGCGCCCCCTCCTCCCCAATGAAGTCACGTTGAAACAATTCTCGCAGTGTACCAACAGACGGTGTATAGATATCATTTAAACTCTGGAGGTGTACCAACAACTATCGCTACTCTTGGCCATGTACTTCGTTTTCTCCGTCGCATTGTTTTGATTAGCAAGCTTTTGACAGGTCGTTGACGCTTTTGACTCGTGTCATCATATACCACAAATCTCGTCCATCGCTTAGCACGATGTACCCTAGGCTACTCATCCGAGGTCTTTAGCATGAAATCCGCGGCCACTTCCTTCCAGTGGCGAGCACAAACCAATGACATTCTGACCCATCACCAACACCGCACATGAATCAGGGATAGACGGGCATGGTATTGACACAGAATCAAGTGCCGCTACTCCAGGAGTCAATAGTAATGATGCCGCTTCCCGGAAATCTGATACAGCATGTCCGCGGTGAGGAATTATTCCACGCGTGATATTCCCGCTACACGGGGATTTCCGCGAAACCCATCGAACACGTTTGAGTGTGACAAGCTGCGCTCGTTTGTTCTGGGGTAGGTCCACGTCGGTTGTCTCGTCGAAAATCGTTCCGACCGCCTGGTTTTGGCATCCCTAGCCGCAGCCTCTAGATTATCGCTACGAGTGTCGAAAACTATCGAATGGCATGATGCCAGTCATTGGCGTTGATTGTCGACATCGAAATCGATAGTGTCCGACTTGAACTGTGATACTGTTTAGTATTCTTGACTTTGTGACCTGGTACCATTGAATTGTAAGCAAAATGATCTCGGCGTGAGTGCGAACGTGTCATATACCTTCTGAATCAGACAATCTTTCTGTTGTTCGCCTAGCTGGGTATTACAACCCGATGTCGAGCATCCCTGAACACTGAACGGTGGCTGTATGATGACCGTGTTTGTCAGAGGTATATCTCGTGCACGCGCAATATGCGACAAATGGTGACTGCATGATATCCGAGGATGCTTCTTCGACGCTTTGATGGGCCACTTGCTTTTCAGTGCCTGTATGTCGTTGGACGTGACCGAGAATGCCGCAAGATACATAGGGGGTGGCAACCTGCCGAGAGATGATCACTTTATTGGGTTTCGTGCATGCTGTCGCGCGCGACATGTACAGCAAAGTTTGGATAGCAATGCTGTTGTTCTGGATGCGACACAGAAAGCCCGAGACTCCCATTGTAGGGAGCATACGAAACGTGATGGGCCGAGCGGATCGCCATCACCATCGCGAGAAACTTTATGGCCCTCCTAAAATACTTGCAAGGCGGTCCCTCTGCATTACATGTCACGCTTCCGATGCACTGGTGTTGCACGTTCTGGTTGGTTAATAACCGATGATCGCCGGCGACGAATAACATATGGCGTATCGGATGTCAGCAAGTCATTCCGAATGGCACGAAATCGTTTGTAGTCACTGTTTCAACGCCATCCATCAAATTGCGTCGCACGGCCGACTCCCCAAGCAGTCATGCTGACATACCGGACCTTCGCGATGACGGGAGAAGAAGGACCGGTCCATTCGACATGTTCCAGATTAGTTATGCTTGGTGTTCCAAATACCAACCGATACCAATGGAAAACAGGGCAGGCGACCAAATCTGGAAGTCGTGGGGCTGTGGTGTCCAAGAGCGTGCCACAAAGCGGATGAAGCGTTGGTAGAATGTCTGAGAACGTGAAAGGCACCAGCGGTCCAGCTGGCTCCATTGTCAGGGTGTACTGGTATAAGGACGGGAGGACAATTCGTCCGTGATTGGAGGTTCTGAGCGGGATAGCAACACCGGAGTGTGATAAACCAGGTACAGCAAATCAATCGGCGTATGGTTGCCTATTGGATGAAAGTCCAACTTTCTGGCATGGGGTTCAGAGTCCCGACTGCTTGCCATCAGTCATGTTTGCCTGGGGTGCCGTCAAGGAGATTGAATGAGCACATCGGAAGAAAACTGGAAGAAATGTTCCATAGCAACGAGATAAATATGGCTATGATAAATTGTTCTGTTAAACAAAGTTCAAAAATGTGTGGTTCGTTATCTCGAATGCGGCCGACATAGCGGACTTACGAGGGTTCACCCTCGATTTAGGGCTAATTTCTGTCAAACCTTGATGAGCGCTGCAGGAGACGTATTCTCCTGAGAGTCTCCACCTGACAGTTGGACCCTTTTATTCGCGTCAAGTGATTCATAACTTACGGACGATAAGAGAAAGAATTGGGTTTGCACAGCCACGGCGGGCTGTGTCTGAACCCCTTTCCCAATTTGGGCATTGCGGAACTTCCCACGGTTGTAGTCACGTTGCTTGGCTGCACAGCCCGTTCCAAAGCTTGGCCTTCCGCAGTGGTGCACTATGGCCAGCTCAGAGTCCCCTGCTGCAGCAGGACGCGTGTCGTTCGCGTCACTGACACACCAGAACATAGGGACGGTTCGCAAGCTCAATGCCGTCCTGTTTCCTGTCAGGTATAGCGACAAGTATTATCAGGACGTCTTGCAACCCGAGGTGGAACCCTTTTGCCAGCTCAGTGGGTCCTACGATATTGTCGCATTCAACCGCTTTCTCACATGGTCAGGAACGTCAGTTTACTACAACGATGTCCCCGTCGGGAACATCTGTTGCAGGATCGAGAACAAAGAGTTGTACTTGACAACCTTGGGCATCCTCGCCGTAAGTTACCATTTCAATCTAGATAATCAAATATATCTTATGCGCGCGTCACAAAGCCCTACCGATCCCGAAAGCTGGGTTCCCAAGCACTTCATCGCATCATCGAGGCTGCGTCTCTCCATAACAAACCTACAATCAAGCGTATATCCCTCCACGTCCAAGTTTCCAATAGCGACGCCAAGAGGTTCTACGAGAGCCATGGTTTCAGCGAAGCTGGCGTCCACAAAAAATATTACAAGAAGATCACCCCCCAAGATGCTTGGATACTGGAGAAAACTATCGAACACGAACCAGAACAATAGTATACTTTCAACAAATTGTATTACATGAGAAAACGCAAGCATCGCCTTCCCGTATGTGACAGAGTTCGAATTTGGAAAATACGTATGTTCATAACTTATAGTACGTATGCAAGGCAAGGGGAACATAGTTCTCGCCCATCACTGAGAGGGCCTCGGCGATCAGGAGGAAATTAATATGATACTAATGGAATAGCGGTTCAAACTGGCAGGGCGGGTGGTCGCCATCAGTCACACACGAGTGACATATCGTTGGGTGAACTGACCTGCTCATTCATCCGCTTACGATAGCTGGTCGTCAAGACGCCTCTTCTTCGTGTCCACAGTGTTTCACCAACTGGAACATGGTGAGTGGCGAGATCATGGCGTAGAGGAAAGATCAACATGCCTGATGTCTCTTCAAGGCGTCCTTGCGGGTGAAGGTCTTTCCGCAACCCCCATTGCACAAGAACGGCTTCTCCCCCGAATGCGTCTCTCTGTGACGCTTCAAATCGTGTTGTCTATTGAACGACAGGGCACACAGGTCACACGAAAATGGTCTAGAGGGCGATGCTGGATATTGCGGTTGTTGGAACTGAGAATCGCCGCGCCCATAATACGGGGAGGTCTGATGAATACCGGATTGCTGGTGCGACGCGGGATGTTGTGATGATGGTACCGTGTAGTGAGGCAATGCGCCTGGTGCCTGGTGGGTGTTGTTTGGAGGTGGGTAACTTTGCCGTGGCGTATGGTATGCATTCGGTGACGCCGCCATATACTGACTCGAGGCTGATGGCGGGTAACTCCCGACATAGTCGTTTACTCCATAGTGAGCGGATGGGTGCGCTGGCGCCATATTGTGCGCAGTACTCGCCATCGTTGGGTAGGCGCTAGCAGGTACGCTTTGGTAGGTACCTGATGGTGCAGGATAACGAGACGGGTGTTGGGTACCAGTTGGCCAGTGGTTGGCCCGCTCGAGGTCTGTGATCGGAAAGGAGTACCCGCGTCGATCGGTCATGGTGAGGGTGGGGGGGTGGGGGAGGGCCGGAAAGAGTGACGCAAGACGCTGGAGCCCTTGGGTTCATAAGCATTTTCGGTACCGCTGAATTCATATAAACAATGCACCGAGCCAGCAATTTGCCGGCCGCGACAGGGTGAGTGCGGCACGAGCAAACATAACTAGAACTGGTCGTAACTGGATGTACGAGAGGGCGTCTGAGGTTGCCCGATCGGAGTATTACCTCCATATTGAATGTGCCTGATGGTGGGCCAGATCTTGAGCGGACGACCCTGACGAATATGCTCGTGCCAGCACTGTGGTCTAACCAAAGTAAGGTAGAGTGGGGGGAGATTACTCCCTGGGCTATCGATGCACGATGGCAACCGCTCGTTGATTCGACCATTAGTACTAGCATGCGGAGTGCAGTCATCGTGGCGATGCTGATCCAACTCAAGCATTGTGGGTGAGTAGTCCCGCTGACCCCTAGTCCGGCCTGACAATTGTGACCGGGTTCCCATTAATGTGACAGTTGGCCAGAGGTCTGGACACTTTGGCCGCCCCTCTGGTCATGCTGCGTGTGGTGCAACTAACTATGGATGTTGTCGAGCATAGCCCAGGTCCGGTGTGATCGAACGTTTAAGTTCTTTCCCAGATGATTCATGCGCACCGCGCCAGCCCTGCCCGCTTAGGCTCGTCTCGCACTCGGGACACTGCTGCCTGGCCAGTTACGGTCACGGTGAGGGCCTTGCCTTGGCGCCTCCAGGCGGATCTTGCAGGCACCATAAAAGCACGTCCTGAGGAACATGCCATCGTCCTCAAGGGCCCCTGCCTGGCAGTGGTACGGGGCTATCAACTCCCCGTCCGACATCGAGCGACGCCGCCGGAATGAATGATAAGGTTACTCAAAAATGCGCTGCGACACAGAGCCACTAGTCGTGGCGTTACTAATACTGACTGTTGATCGCGGCAGGCAATGCGCAACGTCGCGTTTCTTGTCTTACCCTTGCCGAAGTGCCTTTCTGTCACGACTTTTTTTTGACATCACATACCGATGCGAGCATCGCTCGCGGACAAGACCCCCAAGGAAATGACTCAGATCCCAGCTCAGAGTATCCGAAAAAGGGCCCGTCGATTGATCGACGCATGACGTATATCTGATACGGCCCTCTCTCCCCCGCTTTATCCGCTGCGCCAGGCCCATGTCCAAACGTACCCCTTCTGCCCAGTCGATATCGAGTAGGAAAAGGACCAAACTTGCTTCGGGTCAGGCCGTTCTCAACGCTTATTTCCGTGCTGCCAGCTCCACCGACGGTAGGAAAACTGCGACATCACGGCAGATTCGCGGCGATGTATCTTCGGACGTCGTTTCTGAGCAGACGTCTGCCTCTCTTGAGACAACGAGCGATGTCGTTTATACATTATGGCAGGATGGACATGGGACACAGGAAAGCCCCATCCAGCTTGATTTAGGAGACGAACCCAATCCACAAGGTTCGATACCAGTATCAGTACCACCATCATCTCACGATCGCCTTGCGTCTCCTCCTCCTAATCCCTGCGAGGTTCATACGGCACCTCTGCCGTCAAAGCTTCTGACAGATGGGGGTCTTGCCCTTGGCCTGACGGAACTGGCTGTTGACTACAGTCCAGTGGCGGTCGACCCGCTCGCCTATCCCCTCCACAAATGCCCTTGGCCAGTTGATTCTCCGGCACCTTACTCATTCCTCGTTCATACCCTGGTCGTCTTAGTAGAAACTCGTTCCCGTATCGTCATCCTCAATGCGCTCACCAACACTTTGAGGTGTCTCATATTATATCATCCTGCGTCCCTGTTGCCGGCACTCTATCTCTTGTCCAATTCACTCTCCCCCCCTTATTCTCCCCTTGAACTCGGCATCGGAGCGTCTGTCATCTCGAGGGCCATCCAACATGTATCCGGTCTCACGTCTACCGCACTTCGAAAGCTATACAATTCCTCAGGCGATCCAGGAGACGTGGCATTCGAAGCCAAGTCCAACATTCGCACACTTGTCGCCCACCCTCCTTTACTTGTCGAGAATGTACACCAATCAATGCTGAAAATTGCTCACATCAAAGGTCAAGGGGCAGCGAGGCAAAAGCAGTCCATTATAGAAAAACTCCTTGTCGCTGCCAGAGGAGAAGAGGCGAGATTCCTGGTCCGTACGTTGTCGCAGAACTTGCGCGTGGGTGCGGTCCGTACGTCCGTATTGACAGTGCTCGCCAGAGCGTTGGTATTGTCTCCGCCACCAAACCCGAGCATACCCATCTCAAGCGGTTCTTCGCTGCATGTGACACCACAGTTTCTTACAACCATTCAACTACCATCGCCGTCGGGCGAGCAAAAGAAAAACATTGATTCCCAACGTAACGAACTTTTGCTCAATTTTGCGAGTGCCGAAGCGCTCGTCAAACAGGTGTATGTCCAACATCCCAACTATGACCACATCGTCGCTGGAGTCATCGCTGGAGGACTCGATGGACTCCCTACGCGGGTCCCGCTCACTGTTGGTGAGGGAGCCTGCGTTCCTGACTCAAACTCCTTTTAGTAACTCCATAAGTCAGGCATTCCTCTCCATCCCACACTGGGCTCCCCAGCTCGGTCACTTGACGAAATATATGATAGGTTGTATGACACGCCGTTCGCAGCGGAGTTCAAGTATGACGGTCAGCGTGCACAGATTCATGCTTCGAATGTGGATAATGGTTGTCCATCTGTCCATATTTTCTCTCGGCATCTAGAAAACATGACCGACAAAGTAAAATTCCCATCATTTTATTCTCGCAGAAGGACTGATCCCATCCATCGATCTCAGTATCCAGATGTGGTTTCATTGGTCAGGTGCATGTTTGCGAGGGCGTCCGATCTACAGTCATTCATCATCGATTCGGAAATCGTTGCTGTAGATGCGGGCGATGGCAGCCTCAGATCTTTCCAGGAACTTGCAAATAGAGCGAGAAAGGATGTGGAAACCCGGGACGTCAAAATTCCAGTGTGTGTGTTTGCTTTTGACTTGATGTATCTTGATGGCGAGGTAAGTTTCGCTACACCATCGTTCCGCGAGATTCGATTTTATCGTGTTCTTTCGCCAGGTCCTTTTGGAGCGTTCGTTCAGAGAAAGACGGAGTCTATTAAGAACTCGGTTCCCAGCCCTGACGCCAGGAGAACCAGGCACAGCTCATTTTGCTCATGTTAACAGCTGCGAAAGTATACAAGGACGAGAATGCATCGAGATGTTCTGGAACGAAGCCGTGGAAAGTCGTTGTGAAGGTCTCATGATTAAAGTTGGTTTCAAATAGTACACCGTCTTGGCGTGCTCTCATATCCAGGTCAGCTTCTAGACAACGCTGAGAACGTGGAAACTGCTACGCATCGTGTAGTTAAGAATAGAAAGCGTCTCTTACCAGCTACGTACGAGCCCGGTATGTAACTCCTCGATACCTCAATGCAGCTCGGGCTGACAGATACCATCGGTCATTAGACAAGCGAACTTCCGCATGGTTGAAGCTCAAGAAAGATTACGTGGATGGTCTTGGAGATACGCTTGACTTGGTACCTGTCGGAGCATGGCATGGAAATGGACGGAAAGCGGGGTGGTGGAGTCCCGTCCTGCTCGCAGTCTGGGACCCCACAAAAGACAGGTTGATTGCCGTCTGCAAATGTATGTCTGGTAAGGTTCAATCACTCTGGAGCTTACGCGTTTGAGGTAATGGATTGGTCAGGGTTTTCTGATATTTTCTACAAGGTATGACTAATTCCTCCCGTATGACCGATGGGGTTGTGTGGTGACAGCAATTCTCACTTTGAGCACAGGATCTCAGCGTCAGATACTCCGAAAGCACCGATAATTGCTCATATCACCCTTTAGGGAGCTGTGATGTTGGAGGTTAGAGTTATGTTCGGTTGGACGAGAGCTTTCTGACCCAAATCCGCGGATCTAGCCTTCAGACCCGACGTTTATTTCAAGCCACGTGAAGTCTGGGAGATCCGAGGAGCAGAGTAAGCAAACCACAGTCATCGCATCTTCTCCCACTAACCGCGGTGGACTGGCGATCAAGCATCACACTCAGCCCAGTCTCCTTGGCTGCGTTAGGCGAAGTGTCTTCTGTGAGGGGTCTGAGTCTGCGGTTTCCACGCTTCATTCGTGTCAGGGAAGATAAACAGCCAGAACACGCCACCACCACCCAATTTCTCGCGCAAATGTACCGTGATCAACAAAGCAGAGGCAAAGACACCACTGGCGCCGATGACGGGGATCTCATGGACGTTGAAGTTGAAGAGGTACATGTCGAGAGTGAGTCTGACGACTCGGTTGAAGCTGTTGCTGCGCCATGTCATTAGTCACATAGTACGTTTCCGAACCGAAGTCGATATCGATGCTATCGACTGACTGCAACAGAATGATGGGCCTGACGCTCAGACAAAGCACAAGGACTCGGTATGCCACCAACCATGTCATTAGCCAGTTGGCCAAACACTAGCGATGATCGTGAGAGCTCTATGATAAGTACTATTATTCGGAAATGCAGTATCGATGACGTGCTTCAATCCGCCGTTCGATAGAGTATCTTTCCAGTCACTGTCCCTTTCTCCTGGGGGCAGTAGTCCCTGAAGTTGAGCGTATGACACGAGAAGGCTGTACTTGATGGTATGTACCGGTGGTGTCGAAGGTGATGTCTGGGATTTGGGGTCACCACAGAGCAGTTGAAGAACTTCCGAATACGTCGCTCGGGGAGGTCGAGATGAAAGGCTGGATCCCGCACGACCGACGTCGATGTCCGCTGCGGATGACATGGTCCCCAAGTCACGTCGGGACCCACATCTGGGGAGAGGCCTAGGTCGGGGCTTGGTTCCTCC
>JBBPJX010000014.1:0-44981 GCA_038088955.1 Neotropicomus parvogracilis
CCACGAACATATCCCGACGTTGTCTCCTCCCCCCTCCGCTCTCCATTCGTCATGCACACTCTCCGGCCTGCGTGCATTTGCATTCGCCGAACACCATGCCCCCCACATCTCGCAAGGTATTCCCCTTCCCTCCCTGACGCATCCGGAGGTACGGCCGGTTTCACATACTCCCCGTCCGCGCACCCCTGTCGGCTACCGCGGTCAATTCCCTTCCGGGATCATGGATACCATCGACGCCTTTTCTTCTGCGGCCAAAGGGGAAATCGCGGCCCTCGTGTCGGATATCAGGACTTCCTTCACGTTACGTCGGTACTTCCGCCAGAGGGAGTCCGCAAGGCGTCTAGCACAGTTTCTAGCGTCCACTTCCAGGCCGTCGCGAGCACACTCTGTAATGGTCCTCGCACATGCACTCGGTTGCCGTTTCAAACCAAACCATTTCGAAGCGGTCCTCCATCAGCTCGCCTCCAAGGAGCACTGGTCTTTAATCCCCCCTTTGGTCTCCCTCGCAAGGGCTCAATGTGGCAAGGCCACCGCTCGTCTCCTCAACTGGAAAATAAGAGCGTTCGTAGAGTGCCATCGCTTTGGTCGCTTAGATCACGTGATGGAAGAATTCGCGCGAGAGTCTGTTCAGCCCACCCGAAGAACCTTTCACCTTCTTGTCTCCGGACATCTTCGCAATCAGGACTTGGATTCTGCAAAGAGATATTTGCGACTGATGGAGAAAGCCGGGTTTCCCGTCGATGCCTCCACTCACGCACTCATCGTTACTGCATATCGATCCTTAGGTTTGGACCCTCAGGTCCATGCAAGAGCGCTCGATGCCTTGCCTCATGTCGACATTCGGTCATCCACTCGAGTGCTCAACTCTATCATTCAACATTTTCTCGACGTTGGCGACGAATGCAGTGCCGCAGAACTCGTCAACCGAATGATTGCTCCCGTGACATCCAGAAAAGAAATCGCTCACCACCCAAGAGGTACTACCACAGAGGTCGACGGCGCCTTGTCCTCGTCTTTCGTTTCTCCTCCCCCTCTATCCGGAACGGTTCCCATGGTCCACCCGGATGCGGCGACATTCACAATCCTGATCAATTACTTGAACCGCCGGCGACAATTCCATCGAGTCCACAGGGTAGTGAGCCGTATGATCGAAATTGGTGTCAAACCAGATGCCGGTGTCATAGCTGCTCTTATTCATACCTACTGTCTCAGCGGTCGTGACGACATGGCCATGAGGTTGTTTGCTGCGATGCTCGAGCCCGACACGGATGCTCAAAGTGTTCTTGCTTTTCTTCGCGTGAAAGGCATGTCCCGACTCCCTATCAACGTAATGGGCATTGGTTTGACCGTACACGTCTTCAATGCCGCACTACCCCGAGTAATGGCGATCCGCGGACTCTGTGGCGCAAGATTCATCTTTCATATCATGCGGTCCAAGGGTATTCAGTCAAATGCGACCACTATCGAAGTATTTCTCAATTACCTGGACCACACGGAGCACGTAGAAACACCCCAACTTACCCACGTTCTGCGGAGCATCTCACGAAATTTTCATAGTCTGACCATTCGCCATCTCAATGTCATCCTTCGTAGTGCATTGCGCCGAGAGAAGCATAGGGTTCATGGTAGTGGGTGGGATACCACCGCTGCACAGTTTTCGCCGACAAGGAGGCACGCGTTTGCGTTTCCTAAGAATCGCAAGGTCCTTGCCCTCGAGTACTTTGACCCCAGCGGCAGCCGCTATCCTCCGCATCATGACTCTCGTATTCGTCCCATCGTTCTCGCTCTATCCCGCAAAGGAGTCAAAAATGATCGAGCTACCTTCGCGCTGTGGCTTAAGCACGAAGGCCTTGCTGACCCCGCGCTCGGGACCGCAAAGTCTGTATTTCGCCACATGGTTGACAAGGGCATGCATCCAAATCGTTATCATTTCACGTCTCTTCTGGGTGGTTTTACGCGGACTGGAGACATGCAGGGCGCTGAGCAGGTTATGCGATCTGCCAAGGCGGCTGGTTTTGAGCCAGACGTGGTAATGTGGACGGTGCTTATTTCAGGCTACGGACGCAAGGGAGAACCTGGTTTGGCAATGCGGACGTTCCGGACGATGGTTGCTTCTGGCGTTCCGCCAGACGTACCGGCCATTGACGCTCTCGCTCATGCGTATTTTGCTGTTGGAGCGTATTCGGCATCCCGAAAGGTTTTGCTTGAGCTGTGGCCTCGAGTGAAGCCATTCCCGAGCGAACTCAAAAACGCTCCTCTCCAACAGCTGGCCCGTGTATTTCGTCAATCAGGGGACGCAGGTACGACTAGGAAGCCATTGACCATGCAAGCACGACGCTCCTTTGAACGGAATCTTCGTCAGGTTTTGCAGGAGTGGAAAGAGATATAGCACCTGGGTCGACATCTCCGACACGTCTGTTAGATTTTTGTCGTTTTACAGTAAGTAGTCCAGGGTATTGCATTAAAATAGCATACGCGGAGTTCGCGTCGAACAAGACAAGGAAAACAGACCCATCCATGTAATGTAATATGCATGATATCACGAACGGAGCGAAAACCAGCTCAGCGGGTTATGCTAAAATACTCATCGCATGTGCGCAAACTTTTGGTCCAATAGCCGTAAGGCTTCCCTAACACCGTCAGCATTGACCTCCCTCACCCTTCGTTGCCCACATTCAATAAGCACGTGTTGCGGAACAAGCCGCGGAGGCGATCCCTGCCTCTGCTTCTGACGAAGATGAGGATCCGTCAGTAACACAGATTGGACCCCACCCGGCTCGTGATGTGTGGGCGATATGACGACGTTAGACCCCGTGCACTTTGATCTGCGCGCAACTACTTCGGCTAGCAGTGTCAGGTCCGCGAAGGCAACGTTAGGGTGTGACTTGAGCTGACGCCATGCGTCGTCCGTTGGCACAGTCTCAGGCCGACGTGGCAGGGCAGTGGGGGGAGTGATGGGCGCGATACCACACGAACCGCATTTACTGATGTCACCGCAGCAGCCACCGACCAAGACTTTATCGTTAGTTCTTCTGGGACAATCGGTGCAAGGCAGCGTGGAGTTCACTGTATGACCGATGGCCTGGCAAAATGCCTTGCCAAAGTTGTCGTCCGCACAAGCCATGCAGTTGCCAGGATCACCTGAACATTTGGAAACCAAAGTTGAAGCAGTTGTATCTATGGGTACGATCGAAGATGCAGAATGGGGCCGCGAAGTGCCCGTTCTGCGACGAATAGGAACAGGCGCCTGGAAGGATGGCAGATTGTCCAGTATGCTCGTACCGGCGGTCGGAGGAGCATTCACATGCACGGATCGATCCAATGACGCGATTGGCTGCTGCTGTTTAGAGCTCTCGTGGAGCGAATTGCTGTTGGCGGCTTGCTGGACGGTCATAACTCTGCACACACAGGGTGCATCTGGGCTGCACAAAATGCAGGAATGCGGGTGAACGGGCTCTTGACGGTCCAAATTACTAATCGTTTCATTTATTGTCGCGAAGGAGAGGAGATTGTCGAGTGGTGCAGGTGTGTGAAAATTTGAGAGTTGAGAGTGGTGGGTCGCACGTACTCCAGGGGAAACAGCACCAGCCAGAGGGGTAACGTTGGAAGAAAACAAAACGAGAGACGATGGCGGTGACGATGACGATGACGATGGGACACAGGGAAGGAGAGCAGAATGAAGAGCTTCTTGCATGTTTTCGTCAACTCTGGCCCGCTTTTTCACGGAGCTGGGAACGGGAAGGGAAGACGTAAACACGTCGTCGTCGTACGTTCGTTTCTTATCCTTGTCGAAAAACTCGTCGCGTTCTCGTTCCATTCGAGTAATTTTTTCCCGGAGGATCTGGTTCTCTTTGCGGAGTTCTTCGTTCTCTTCTTTCATCTTTTTGGCGATGTTCTGCAGGGCGACATTGCGCGCGATTTCCCCCTGTTCGTACGAGTGCAAACGGGCCTGAAGCTCTGCGAGTTGAATCTGTTTGCGCTCGCGAAAGGCGCGCTGGGCGGCTCTGTACGCAAGTTAGGCTGGGCGGGAGTGCGAGATGCTACAGGGACCTTACCTATTCTGCACACGCCTACTTTCAGAAGATTCCTCGACCTATAGTAGAGATGAGTGCACGAGAGAGCGTTGGACACGGGGGAAGGACGGACGGGGTCGTCTTTGGGATCAGTTGGGTCGATGTTGTGCTCCTTCTTCGGCTTTCGTCCAGGCTTTGGTTTGGGAGGAATAATCCATTCTTTCGAGGCTGTGGGGTACGAATTACGCCTTGGACTAGGGCTGGAGGAAGAGACATGCGTACGTTGTGCCCATAGGGGGCTGGACGAGGCGGGGGATTTGTGCATGATCATCGTACACGGCAGCGACGCGATTAGATAAAAAAAATCTGCTGGGTTGGTCGCCCTGCACTGCCACAGTCACTCGACCATCTCCTCGCTCTGCTCAATCACTTCGTCGATCCACTCCTCAATCTCCTCCTTTGCCTCCTCCCCTCCAACGCGCTCCAGTCTCTGCCCTTTGACCCGCTTCTCGTCCGCAACATCACGCTTGCACCGTGCCCTCCATGCATTCCATTCGTCGACCAACCGCTTGCGGTGGGCAATCAACTCGGCGCTGACGTTGCTTTCCTCTGTCGCATCTTCTTCCTCAAACGCTCGGCTGTATTCCTTCAAGTTTCGACGTATCTGTCGTTGCTGTTCCTTCGTCAGCAGCGTGCGTGGGCGAGGCCGCCATATAAACTGCTTGAACCGGTCCAGGATATGCTTCTCCAGCTCTTGCCCGCGAAAGTCCCAAATCGCATATCCGTTCTCAAGCTGGTCTTCGATTAGCGATCTTCAGCGTTCAATCGTCGCAATTCCTACCGTATGCCTCCATGCACTCGCACTTGTCGCTAGGTACCTTCCGCTTGGATCCCACTCCACGTCTGTGACTCCATAGTGGTCCGCTGACCCGAGCAGCTGAATGCCAGTGCCCCATTCTGCCATCTGGCCTTCTCTGCGTTCTTCACTATTAAAATCGAGGTCCCAGAACTCGAGCTCGGATTTGGTAGATGAGCCTACAGTGGCGAGGACGGCGTGTCGTCCCCGCGGAGACCACCGGATAGTGTTGCTCGTACGAGATGCGAGCGTACCTAAGACAGTACGTCAGCAATCTCAAAGACCACACAACACCATGAAACGTACGTAGAAGCCTGAAATCGTTCTTGGTTCGATCTAGTTGATAGAAACTAATGTCAGTCTTGATGGTGATCCCCGGACCCGGGTTACCGAGATTCGGGTCGTTACTCGAAACTATGGCGAATCGCTCGCCCTTAGGTTCCCATGAGAAGTCCATTACAGTGTCTAGATACCCAGTCAGCAGGCACGAACGTCCAGTGAAGTGTGTTAACCTTTAAGCTCTACAACTTCTACTGGGAAGTCTTTTTCACGAACTCGGAAGATTTCAAGGTTGCAAAAAATCGACTTCTTCGTTTTCGTGTGACGATCAACTTTAACGCACAGGAAGTCACCATGATTTTGCCAATAAAGCTTACACTGATAAGAGTCATTAAATGACATTTTTCTATTCGATGAGCCAACATACTTACCTCTGTCACATTGAATAGATTCTTTTGGCGTAGAATTCGTCTGCTTGGAAATTCCAAAACAGTAACCCTCGCAGGCTGATTAGCCACTTCGGGTGTCCAATATGCAAGCATATTCTCCCGAGCTTTCTTGGGCGGTTTGTCTGCCTTGACAGCCTTCTCATTATCATCCCTATCCTTATCACCGTGGGGACACCATTCAAAGTCAACAACACCTTCAATCTTCAGGCTTTTCTTGTCATGAAGGCCCATACTAGGGAGCTCATACACGCTAATCTGTTGACCGGGTGTCACTCGTGCGACATACTTGTCGTCGGCACTCCATTTGAGCGCGGGCCACTGCATCTGTTTTTTCACCGAAGAGTCTTCGCTTTCAGAAAGAGATGTAGGGAAAGTCCGAAGTAGGTGGCCAGATTTGACGTCCCAGACAGCAATGTTGTTGCCTTCGTCTTCCGGCGAAAAATACTCGGGACCTTGAGGAAGGGTTGGAGACACAGCGATAGGGTCATGCGACCAAGTAACAAGATAATTTTCGCAAGGAGAGAAATCGATCAATTTGACAAAGGGGTGAGCGAATCGTTGCTGGGGTTCCCAAGAAGGACCGCCCCATAGACGGACACCCTGGCGGAAGAGCGTTGCAAAGTATGTGCCAAGAGGCGACCAGGACGCATAGAGCTCTGTCCAATTCTAGGGGACACGTAAGCGGGGTTCCATGTTACAACTGTGAGACGAACCTTTTTTGAATACGCAATTTCACACTGAGATGGCTTCCCATGCCAATGTATCTCTACATCATCACCGCGATAGGTGACATACTGATCACGTCCTTGCGGATCGGCGAGCCAAGCTCGAAGGTGCTCCTGTGCGAGAGATATCAATACGGAAACGAGGACGATTTCCATCTTCAAACCTTGGGATGAAACTCCTCTATCCTGGGTTCAACATACGTTTCATCCATGTTCGAGTACTGTTCGATATCGGTAAACCGATTGATAAGGAAGGTATGCTTCGAGTCGAAAGGATGTCCATGCATGACGTTAATGGCAAATGTTGCAGCGTCTGCGCTGCCTGCGTCAACGAATATGTAGCTGAAGAGCGATCGATCAGTGACTCCCCAAGTTCGAAGGGTGCGATGCCATACCCTTTGCTTTTTCCTGAGACGTTGTCCCAGGGGACGAAGATGTTTTCAGGTTTTAGAGCTGCACCCTTCTTGGCGAATTCCTTGGAGATTTTTACGAGAAGCCTGTCGAGTTTTGACTTGTCGATCACGGGGACACCGTCTACGACGACGACGTTATCCAAGCCATCATCGAGGGCGACATGATATCTGGGTGTTGATCGTGAACACGGACACCACACATGGGCATCGAGCCTACTTTGCCTCGATGTCCGTGAAATCGAGTTCGTCGTCGAGACTGAGATGGGAGGTTCCGTTTTGGAGGGCCATCTAGCCAGCCACGGTCGAGTTAGTTCGAAGGAGAAACGGATTCGTTATCACTCGGGTTAGGGTTTAGACAAACGTGTGCGGCGGTGGCGGCTGGCGAGTAGCAACGATGCTCTCACAAGTGATGTGGCCGTCGAATCGAGCCAGGTCCGTCGCTCGTTGCGGGGCAAGTGACCAAACACGTTGGCTACGGTGCTAGTCCCAAGGTGTGCGTCCTTTACAGTAACGACGCCGCCCTGGTGCTATCGATATGTGTGTTCACATCATTCCAGTTCTGACGTGCCACGTGTGTTCCCGTATAAAACTGGCACGTAGCATGGTTCCATCAGGCTCCGGTCTCTTGCTCGGATAGCCTCAAGTTCTGCCTTCCATACCTCATGTCGGTCGAGAAAGATGTTGGCGTCTCCGAAGGGGATCAGACAAACAGCCCTCGGAATCTGTCTGTCGGCGCTTACGAGACCAACCTCAAAGCAACTGCCCACAAACTCAATGAAAAGGAATCACTTAGCTCTTGGCTTACCATCCTTGCGTCTGGTTTTGGTTTGATCAGCGACGGATGTAACTTCATTTTCTCGCTCGCACTGAAGCAATCCGAACATTCATGTTTCAGATCAAAACAACTTAATGACCATGTCAAACGTATGCTGGCCCCCTTTTATCCGCTCGCCCTGGTTTTGGACTCTCCCTTCTAGGTTGTCTTCAAGACACTTTATCCGAAGTATTACACGTCCGCCGTCTCCACTCGCGTATCAAATGCTCTTCTCGTTGGTTAGTATATGCGGTTTAACGTCATTCTCGAAACGATCCAACCGGGATTTAAATCAGGAGCTATCATTGGGCAGGTTTTCGTTGGCCTAATTTGTGACAGATTGGGCCGCAAGGTTGCCCTCGTGGGCACAACTTTGCTCATCGTTCTTGGTGCTACTCTCGGAACTGCAGCCCATGGCGCTAACGGAAGTCCACTTGGTCTCTTTTGGTTCCTCACAATTGCGCGAGGAATCACTGGTGTAGTAAGCCGCCCGCAGTTATGCACTTGTTCCATTTTGTCGATGATTCATGTAGGGTGTTGGCGGAGAATACCCCGCCTCATCGACAAGCGCGAGTGAAGCAGCAAACGAGAGGTCTGTCCGGAGTCGTGGGCCAGGTACTACCCATCCGCTGCCGGTTGCCAATATTGACTGGTTTACAGTCTTTATCCTCGTCACGAATTTTGTTCTTTCGGTAACTTCATCTGTTCTCTCCGTCGAGGCTCATGACCCAACAGTACACCTTTGGTTCAGTTCGGTGGCCCATTGGCTGTCTCCGTGTTCTTGATCGTGCTCTCCGCTGCTGGGGAGAAACATCTTCAGACTGTGTGGCGTGTTTGCTTTGGATTCGGCATCCTTCTCCCTCTAGCTGTGCTCGTCTTCCGTCTGCGGATGTTAAGCTCTAAACTTTATCGGAAGGGTGCCATCAAGCGTATGGATTTACTCGCCAGGAACGCAGACGTACCTGATCTTTTGGCTAGGCCATGTTCCCTACTGGCTAGTATTGAAACATTATTGGCGTACTCTTATTGGTACCTGCGGAGCATGGTGCGATCTCTGATCTATCTGATCAGTGAGTGTCTAACTCGTCAACAGGTTCCTTTACGATTTTGTAAGCATCGGGTTTTTACGTTCTCAAAGTCTTCAATGGCATACACTTTTAGGTTACGTTCCCGAACGGTGTATTCTCTGGAACAATCATTTCTAGTGTAATACACAACAGGGATATCAAGAAGACTGCCGAATGGCAACTTTTACTTGGAGCGATAGCTTTGCCTGGAGTCTTTGTTGGTGCCTGGCTTTGCAACCGGATCGGGAGAAGAAATACTGTAGGTTTTACGAGTCCAGGTTCTGTGGGACGACTCAGCCATCTGTCTAGATGATCTTGGGGTTCTCCGGTTATTTAGTCTTCGTGAGTTTTTTACTTTCCTATCCCGATACATTTCTCACAGAAATTGACCCAGGGTCTCATCATCGGCCTTTCGTACAATAAAATCACGGCTATCACTCCTCTTTTTGTGATTTTGTGAGTCAGGAGTCAACTTATAGGGAATCACTGAGTGAAATTACTTCCAGTTATGGATTGATGCAGTCGTTCGGTAATCTGGTATGTGGCATCTGGAATTCGATCAGTGTGCTCATGCGAGTGCAGGGACCAGGTGACATGTTAGGTTTGACGAGCTCGGAGTAAGTGCACTGTTACATCTTCCATCTGAATATAACGGAGCTTGTGCAGGTCGTATGCAACCCCTGTACGGTATGTCGTTGACCGCATGTTCTGTTGGTGAGATCTCAAATTTGTCGTCATTAGTGGAACATGCTATGGCCTTTCTGCAGCCATCGGGAAGACAGGTGCTGCAATTGGCACCCAAGCATTCACACCTATTCAGGATAACCTTGGGAAGCGGTGAGAGCAATACATATCTTGCCTTCGCAACCCTCAGTTGATGCAGTTGGTAAAGTTGGACCTTTATCATCGCTGCAGTCTGCGGTATCACTGGAGTGCTAGTAACGTACTTCTTCGTACCGGATATGACGGGGGTCGACCTCGCAGATGAGGATACTAAATTCCTGAGGTATCTTACAGAGAATGGCTGGGAGGGTGAGATCGGGGAGGATGATGACAAGGGGTTGATTGTTGCGGGTGAGGAGAAGTTCTGAGCGAACTCAAATCACGTGATCGCCTAACTAGAATCTTATGCCTTGGTTGTCGTTTTTGTTTTTGATCATGCGAGCCCACACTCTCTGAATGTCTTTGCATCGTATCTGGTGCAGTACAGCGCGTCGCTCGCTGTGTAGTTCGTGCCTACTGTCTCGTCGCACTAGCGCTTACTACTCGCAATCTGCTACTGGTCGTATCTACTCCGAAGCTCCCGTCTCTGCCAGTTTGGGTACAGGGACGCTAACAGCGACGTCAAGCAACTCTCACTGCGCAGTCACGCACACCAAGGATTCACTGGACCCAACTCGGCTAGATCGTTACTTCGCATCTATTGAAGCAGCTGACTTGGAACCCACTTTGGATGACGTCGAACTCTGTAGACCGGAAAGCTTTTCGCGGCCAGATTCGTCTCGTTATGCTGCAGAGTATACGAGTTTGCTGGAGACGCTTTGCCGATCTTTTAGCAAGGATCAACTCCGTCGTTTTACAGAGCTCTATAAGCTCGATACAATATGGACTCGTTCATCGCGTCGGAAGACTGAATATGCAGAGTCCATAATAGAGAAGGCATGGGGTTGGCCATCCTTGAAAGAAATAGAGAGGAAGCGGCGGGATACGACCGAAGTGCTTGTAAAGTGTCAGTTATCCCCTTGCATGCGATAATCCCTTTGAGCAAACTTCTGCAGTGTTCGCCATCACACCCAGCCAGCTGTTTTTGATAATGGGAAGAGGTATGGGAAAAAGCTTTTCTGCGACAGTGTATTTACGCTTTCCGAAAGACGGGGCCAATCTGCTGCAGTTGTCGACGCAATATAGCGTGCATATATCCTTGATTTCCAGCCCGCTCGCTCTCCGTGTTGAAGGTTTACGGGGCTCTTTGAAAGGATTGGCTGACTACATTAGTTCCTTGAAGAAGGTAAAGTCGTGACTTTTATATTTTTAGGCATCTTTCAAATAGCGACTTCTTAGGGTATAATCGATGAGATATTTGAACTTCCAACCGGCTGTCCTATCCGGCCAGATTTGTTGCAACGCATATCTCGGTTGGCTGGTGCGTACGTTGAAAATCATGGTCACAGAGGCAAGGTGTGTATTCGCAGTTCAAAACATATGAAACATAACTAATTGTCACCCAGATCCGCATATGTGCTAAACATCTTAGCGACGTTGCGGCCGCCAGACGGCTGGCGGTTCGCACTTCACTAGAGGTCTGTTTTTCTTTCTAATAAAGTTATGGGTCCAGGATACATTGGGCTCCTAGGTTGGAACACAGGCAAGCACCGTTTGCTTTGATCCACCGAAAAAGACGAGGGACTCTCCCGTCGAAACCTCTGAGCCGCATAGGTATTCTATATATCCTTTCGTTACTCCCTCCTCCTTCCCATGGACAATGCATTCCGGTGGCACGTTTCGACTGCGCCGGGTCGCGGACTGGTTGGGTATCGACGCTTACGAAGATATTGCATTTACCGGTGGCTTGGCTGATAATTCACACCGCATGTTAAATCTTGATCAGTAAGTGCAATTCGAAGATGTTGCTGGCATGGCTAACTGCCGTCTAGGAATGGAGAGGACCTCCGCCATCTCGTCTGTCCCACTATATCTGGAAACGCCTCGTATCGTCGGAGGACTGTCACAGCATCGTGTGTATATTCTTTGTTCTCCGGACAGGTGCTAAAGGATGTTAAGGCTAGGACATATCTTGGTATCTGCGGGTGATAATTCGCAACGGACTACAATATTCTCTCCATTAAGAGGCACCTTGTCTCTTCCGGACATCCTCAAATGGGTTAAAACCTCCGGCACATCATTGACCTTTGTTCCAAGGTTTGTATGTTTGTATGATTGGTTTTTGCTAGATTACTAACTCTTTTCTTTTTTGTAGCGTTCCACCTGCCATGGTGACGATCGCCATTGGTGAACGAAAAGTTTTACACAGGCTGATATACAAGACATTGCCGCAGATAGCTGGCCAGGCTTCGGAACTGCCTCAACATGTTTTGAAGTTTGAAATGGAGCTACTTAGTTCTCTATCCACCAGCACCCAAGCGACTCAAGATCCTAAGAACAAACCGGGGCTCAAGGACACGTGGTCCGACGGGTTGAATTCCAGCGCAGACATTGTCACACCTGAAGGAAGATGCATTTCTCAGTCTGGTGGCCTACCCGAAGCAACGAACAACGAATGGGGCTCAAGCTGTCAAGTGGGTAGGGAAACCTACGTCAACTTGATGTTGCCAGACCGGTTGGTATATTGTCTATGGAAAACTAACTTCCTGACATCTTTCCATTCAGGCCAATGGATGTACAACTCTGTATTTTCGATTGGGCTGATATCGCTATGACGCAACAGCCACAAGTCCTCCGAGAGTATGCAGAGAAGTTTTGTTCTCTGTACGTTAACCCTCCGCCATCAAAGGTGCGATACTGAGCTTTCTCATAGCTCGACCGACAAAGCGCGCCTGTCACAACTTGAACCACCATCGACATTCAGTTACGAAGGAAGAACCTATTATCTCCAGGATTCCTTGAGCGTAAGACAAAATAACGACCCGAACTTGCTACCGACCATCACACGCGACTGCGATGCGAATAATTTGGCGGAAGTCTGCAATGAGAGCATAGTAGAATTTCAGGGTAACCAGAAAATGGAACTTTATCAGGTCAGTTCCGCGTTCGCCCATAACTCTCAAGCTCAACCATTTTTAGGTGAAGTTTGATGGCTGTACTGATGGTCCGAGTTGGAGGTGCTTCTTCGCGGCATGCGATCAGCTTAGCACATTGTCCTCACGATCGGGGGGCAAGGATAAAGCGCAACCAGGTCATCTGGACAGATGATGTTGTTTCTCTTCGGAACAAATGCTCACGTACTTGTTTATGCTACGATATAATGGGATGGACAGGGTCTTCGAGAGAAAAGGCTCGGGCCCTAGTTATCTACGTCCACCAGTTCTTCCTTTCGCCTTTTCCTTGCGTTTCTCAGCTCGTACCTATGAGGAATGAGGAATTACTCGACTCTAGGAACAATGGCTGAGTCCATACCTCTTTTTTCATCCTAGCGTCCACCATGGTGTAACGGCCTTTGACGCCTTTGGGCCGCCCTTTTATGCCTTTGTGAGCACCTTTTGCTACTATCACCTTAACTTCTCGCTTCTTGCCCTTCGCAGTGCCTCTCCGCATGAGCTTCTCGATTTGTCGGGCCTTCTCTTGTTCAGACATGTCTACTGATGTGTTCACACCTTCTGCCTTCTTCATAGCCATTTCAAAGCGTCGGACGGCTCGCAGTTTCTTCCGGCCCTTGGCTTCCGCAATTTTTTTGATAGGGCGGGAATCAAGCGCACGCTGACGCGCCCTCAAGCTAGCAACAGCTTCCTTCGTGACAGGGATATTGGGCTTGTAATGTTTCGCTTCATCGTCGAGGAACCAAGAGGGGAGCCCATCTTTGGCGTTAAGAGAATAGCGGTTGAATCCATCATTCACGAGGTTTGTTTTTGTTGTTCTGCGATTGACCAACTGTTGTGCGAGGGTGACAGCCTCGGCAGTTGTTAAACCATGTGCTACGGAAAGATTGGTTTTGGTCTAGCCTGAAAATTTAGAGCCGCACCCTGAATGTGAGCCCGTTCTGTTTGGTCTACGTTTCCGTCCTCGGGATTCCACATGTCCGCATCATCCTGAGATTCAGCGGGGATAATTTCGAAATCGCTCGCCTCGGACTTGTGATCGTTAGAAATGAGATGGGTCACGAGACAGCGACATACCTTGTCCTCCTGATCCTCCTGTTTTCTTTTGTTTGAGCTTGAGACCATCTCCATTTCTTCATGTTCGTTATCCTCATCTGGTTCCTCCGCTTCTTTGAATATGTCTTGGCTAAACCAAACTTGTGCAGCACGAGAGGGTGGCTGGACGTCGTTGCTTTCGCTGAACGCTGAGTCAGGTCGTTTTCGTTTTCGTCCAGGCATAGGTTCGCCATAGTCGCTCTCGTCCGAAGAAGAGTCACCGATTTCCTTAGCTGCTGCTACCTCCTCCCAGCCGCCGTCCCCGCTGCTGTCGTCGTTACTCTCGTCTTCGCTCCCACCTTTCAGGCCTTTCCATTCATCAAGCTGGCCATTTTTCTTCCTCGCTTCTACCACCCGATACTTGGCGTCCCTTTCTTTCATCTTCTCTCGGTAAGCACCATACATGTCATCGAGGTCAGCTTCGAGAACCGATATTCTTCTTTCCCTTTCTTCTGCAGAATCAACAATTTCATCGTCGCTTCCTTCCATCTCTTCAACCTCCTCTTCCTCGTCGGATGGCATCCCGTCCGACGAGAGCTTGCTAATGCCACTCCTTCTCCGAAGTTCTCTCTGTGAGTTGATAAGATTAAATACGTCATCTTGACCCATGTCAAGCGACGCATCATTCTGTTCGAGACCGATGTCCATGGGAGTCGTCATCTGCAACTGCAGTCGTTGGATCGTTTTCGCTTTGATTTCATTCGCCCTTTTCCGAGATCGTTTTGCCTTCGCTGCCGCCTCTGCATTCCGTCTCTCGAGCTGATGGGAAAGTTTACCAGAAGAACAGCCAAGGCGATGAAAACCCAACCTCTTCTTGTATCTGCTGTTCCTCGCTGACCACTTTGGATACTTCAGCTGCCTCCGTAAGTTCAGCAGTGGCCTTGGCCTTCACTTCCAAGCCAAGCTTCAGGGTGACTTATGAGTGGGAGCAAACCGATATTCTGAAAAGGTTACCTCCTGTCGTACGGCTATCCGCCATTTTAACAAAGCCTTGAAGTCACCTTTGCCCAATACCTTGAGATCTTCGAAATTGGCCACAATGTCGGGGGTAGTGATGCTGAGTTCCAGCCATCTGTACAACAAACATCTAGGTCATTTTTGGAGTGAGAAAGACGGACTCCGTACTGCCTTTCCTCCTCGGTTTCAAATGTGATTTTATTTGCCAGGCCGAGCACGCTGACGGGTTCAAAGTTGCGAACGAATTCACTCACAGAGGTTTTGGTAAAGAGAATATAGTTGTCGTCGTCATACCCGTCTCGTCTTCTACGTTTTTTCTCCGGCCGAAAGACATTAGCTAGCGCGTTATTGGCCGATGAACCTTTGTCATGACCAGAAAGAGCGGAGCCCAGATCCTTGAACACATGCTTAGGATCAAGGAACTTGGGATCGATGTATTTTGGAGAAAGGAAGTCACGACACACGACAAAGATCTCGGCAGAGACGTTCCTGCGAAATGTCCTTAAATGGCCGGATGAGTTATGTTGAGACGAAAGCTGACCTTGAAGAAGGTGGTTTCGTCGCCTCTACTTTTGCAAATAATTGGCTGAAGACCCAAATGAGATTGTTGTAATCGGCGCTCCGAAAGACTTTAGTGATAAATGTTCCTCCTTTGATGAGGAATTCAACCGCCAGTTTCAAACTCATGAGAACGAGTTCAGACTGGCCGTAAGCATCCTGAACCCACGCAGAACCGACATTAGGTGCACCATCGTGGAGCACGACATCTGCTCTCCAGTCTTTGAGTTCGCCCCGGAGGAGATTGCGACAGTGGATAGTAGTGATATCTGCAGCAAACGTCACGACCCTTGGTATTGGTTTGATTGGTACCAGATCGACGCCTTGAGAGTAAATAACCATTGATATGAGATGGATTTGACAAGAGGGCGAGCCGCACCGACGATCACGCTGTTGGCTGGCATGTACTTGCTTGCAACCTGAAGCCAACCACCGGGGGCCGCACAAAGATCAATGCAGCAGCGCGCAGACTCGAGAAAGGCATATTTCTTGTTTAGCTGGATGAGCTTGAAAGCGGAGCGAGCACGGTAACCCTGCTCTCTTGGGAGATCCGGTTATGGAGGTCTGCAACACGGACAACCATACGCACTTGGCAAGTTTATAGTACTTGTCGAGACGACCTTTGCCAGTTTTCTTTTGGGCCTTGCCCATGGCGGTCAACTGCTAGTGACCAATGATTGATTACGCCTATTATTTGGGCACATGTTGTACTGCTTGGCTGAATTATCTCTCAAATCTGAGTTAAATCCCATCCTTGGTTCACGCCAGCCTACAACTCGATGGCACTATTTGACTCCACAGCGAGCATTCGAAGCACTCGGGGACCAGGACTGGTTTCAAGTCCAATATAAGTGACTCACGTGACTGACGCGTTGTTGTGGGAGGCGTGTCAACTCCGCTTGAAATCTGGTGAAATAAGCGCAGCCTTTTCTCGGTGCGCGTCCTCACTCTTCCCCATGTCCACCTCCCTCTTTTCCCCCCCGACCGCCTCCTCTTCCCGCCCCCTCAAGCGCCCCCTTTCCCCCGCCGCCGATCTTACTTTCTTCACCCCCGCTGCTGACTCCTTCAATCCGAAGCCATATGTCCCAAACAGCACCGCCTCGTTACTCGTCCAGAATTCATCCAAACTCCCTCCAGCTCGAAATCACGCTTCCCTGGCTCACCACATCCCTCTCATGGATCCCTCCTCATCAGACCCCAATGTCGTCTTTATCCACCCGCCATTCATCGCATTTCCCAGCGCCAACCTCTACCCCGAAGGTCTCTCTTATTCCCTCATGGCCGCTAATTCCGAGTGGTTCTTGGATCCGAACGATTTTGTTTCCTCGGTCTCAACCAACCCAGACGCTATCCCATATCCTCCTCAACTTGAACCTCCTAGAGGTTGGTGCCCCGCCAAGAAAAAGGATCTGAAAGCATTAGGTCCTGATGGTTGGCCAGAGGGGGAAGAGCCACGACTACGTTGCACCTTCTGTAGAAGAACATATGCAGGCGTTAATGCAAAGAGTATGTGGCGACGTCATGTGTATGAAAAGCATAAGATTGCAATGTCAAACCGCCGCGATGGAAATGATCGTAATCGCAATGGACGAGGATCAAACAGTAGGTTACCTGTGCGATCCATCGTAGTGCGCCTTTGACCCCTTGGCAGAAGATCAGCACCGCAGTACCGTTTCTGACAAGGAGAATTTATTGGGAGATCTACGCAGAGTTAACAAGACATCCACAGACCAGACCAGCAATAATACCAAGTCCAGACCGAGACCTTTTCTTGTCCCATCGGACAGTGCCGTCCGGAACAGAGATCAAGATAATCAGGAAGAGGGTGTTGCCACAGAGTCTGCCGCATTGGTTGAACGACCAGACTCTCCGCAACTGGCGCCTCCGTTGAGTAGTGATTTATCGATTGACAGCCTGGCAGCTAGTACTCCCCAAGCAATTTCCATGGCTAGTTCCCTATCGGATCGAATGACTTCATCCCCACCCGCAGCGCCGATCACCCTTCCCACGTCCCCATACGATCCAACATTAACACCTTCGTTTCGGCATTCCCCACCACGCCTTCCTTCTGATCAGCCATGGCGATTTCCGAGCCCGAGCCATCCGTTACACTCGAGAGCGAGAGAGCTGTGTCTTGGCATGTTGGTCCGGGGAGGTATCAGCCCAGTTATCAAAGTCCCCACGAGTGATTCTAGTTCACCCAGTCTGGGAACCCCAAGTGTCATCCATACTCCGTCTAGTGCTGCTGGACGGAGTAAGCCCTTTAATGATGCATTTGGCAGTTCTCCCATTATATTCAGGGCCTCTCCACGTCAGCTCTTTTCCGACGGTCAATCGCCTTTTCATACTTTCAGTGCACTCGATCTTCGCAAGCGCGTTAACGATTCGCCTCTCAGTGGTGGTCTCAGGCGACGCATGCACTATCGCAAACCTTCTACGATGAATTCTTCGTTTGATTTACACGCGGACTGGCTTTCTGACGCGTCGCTGTCATCTACAAGTACTATTGGAACGGAGAGCCCCAGTCGTCCTTTGAATGAAGATCCGTTTGGCGGACTCTACAAGCCATTGTTAGAGCCGAGAACACGTGAAAATCGCACGGATCGAAGGACACCATCGCCCCGCGGATCCTCCTCTGAGACTGAAAGCCCAGTGATTAGGAATGGTCGTCATGTTGATACGGGTGCACCGGAACTGGAAGCTGGTCTTGTGGGCCTCGGGATTGGTTTGATGGCTCCCTTCAGACTATCCACGTGTCGAACTCAACCAAACCACGACATCGAAGGATCCCCGATGGAGAATGACGAGGAGGAAGTAGAAAGGGTGCTCACCGATAGTTCCCTCGGGTCCCCAACGGAGATATTGAACAGCAGGCAACTCTGCTCACCCCCTCTGAAGAGACGACGGACGAGCGTTGAATGAGTAGTATGCGTTTTCGATGGTGGCTATCCAACTTTGGTGGCAGAAGATGCCCTTCCTTGCCTTCGCCTTACGATATGATGCACGACCGTGGATAGAAACCCGGGTCTTATAGATTGTCAGATCTTTGTGTTCATTGCATATCCTACTTGTAAAGTGTTTTGGAACCTTGTATTTTTTTTTAATATTTCCGTCGTACCCCATGCACGCAAGGTAGTTGCTCAAGTCGTGTGAAAAAAATTCGGTGGGAGCAGGCGGTGTTCCCTTCACTTCACCAAGGATATCAGGTTAGCTTCGAGTAAGTACTGCCTGTTCGCGTCCTGCAAAACCTTGGCCACATCACTTTCTTGCCCTTGCTCAAGCGCTAAACCCAGGTATGCATACTTAGTCCTTCTACGAGGACGACCTCACCTCTGGAACTGATAGCCCGATCACCACTCTCTTACAACCAATCCTCTTCGAGCGTTGTCGTGAGCTAGACACAAACGAGCATAATGCAAGCCATCAAATGTACGTCGCACGGCAGTACTATCCCGTCTATTCCTTTTGACGTGACCCAAAAGGTGTCGTGGTGGGCGATGGCGCCGTCGGAAAGGTGTGTACAGAATCGTGCAACCCTCCGAACAGTAACGCTTATCGCCCACTGTCAGACTTGCCTCCTCATATCCTATACCACAAATGCCTTCCCGGTGAGTTCTGGACGCGCATTTATCGATGCCAGACTTCTGACAGCGATGTTCTAGGGAGAATACATACCAACAGGTACCTTCATTACTCATACATTCCGCCAACCCTTGCTTATGCAGGAAAAGTCTTTGATAATTACTCTGCGAACGTGATGGTGGACGGCAAGACCATTTCTCTCGGGTTGTGGGATACGGCCGGACAAGAAGACTATGATCGTCTTCGTCCACTCTCTTATCCCCAGACGGACGTCTTCTTGATCTGCTTTTCCCTGGTCAGCCCGCCGAGCTATGAAAACGTTAGGACTAAGGTACGCTCCACCGGGGTCCAGAGAGTTCATTTGCCCACCCAGTTCCCTTAGTGGTGGCCCGAGATTTCACACCATGCACCATCTACCTCGGTTGTTTTGGTTGGCACGAAACTGGATTTGCGCGAGGACCCTGCCACCATCGAAAAGTTGCGTGACCGGTTAGTACTTTGAGTCAAAATTCTATCCATCCACTCATCAACGACACCAATCAGCCGCATGCAGCCGATTCAGTACAGCCAAGGTGTTTCCATGGCGCGAGACATAGGAGCTGTCAAGTACCTGGAGTGCTCCGCTCTGACACAGAAAGGTTTGAAGACTGTATTCGATGAAGCCATCCGTGCCGTTCGTAAGTGGTGCGCACCTTTCTTGCGTATAGTTCTCACCTTTACTTTGCAGTGAATCCTCCCCAAAAGGGAGGCAAGCGTCAGGGCTCAAGATGCGTGATCGTATAATTGATGAATACTTGACCAGAGGTTAAGGGGACTTTTTCCGACGAATCTCCTGTAGATGGATTTCCTCTGCATTTCACACCCATTTATGGTTTGCTCACTTTACGAATGGTATGATATTATTCTTTCTTTCCTCTTTCCTCCAAGAATATACGTTTGTCTGTCCCTATCAACTCTGAGGACCTGAACTACGACGACACCTCAAGAATAGAGACAACGTTGGTCGAAATTTCTCCTGCATCCTGCGTTTGCGAAGGTTGTATCCCTTAACACTCGGGGCGGGAAGCTTTATATGAACGAACAAACAGTACTTGCCCTCTTCCGAAAAGCAGCGTCATAACGTTACTGTTTCACGACACTCTTAAGGATTTTTGAGAGTTGTGATTGAACAACGGCTAGCAGAACGAATAGATTAGTACTACACAATTCGAGCTTACTTCCTGTCGTTACTTCCTGTCGACCAATCTGGGATCTACTGGCAGTCTGAAGGTTAACCGGTTACGTCTCAGTCGGGCATTCCCGAACATATAGACTGGCAATGGCATCAGGACATTCGTCTGGCTAACGTTCCCCATCAAGAGTTTCAAGGTCACTTCATCAAGCATGCCCAAAGTCCTTAGCGGAGCACCAACTGCGAGCCTAAGCAAAAACAATAGCGCCGCTGGAGGTACACTGAGGAGAAATCAGGTGATTTTTGCTGGAAACCTGAGCGCTTTCCTACCCTCTAAAGACCATTGGAGGCTTGCCATCAATGCAGGAGGCGGAAATTGGTAGGGTGATTCGGCATTCAATTACGAATATACCGTCTAACATTTTTTGCACTCAAGAAATGGTGCTGACGTCGCTTCCAAGAGATGAAGATCATTCGCTGAGTACACATTCTTCTGTCATCATTAGTGATGCGAAACGGCCTTGCTCGACGTGTGTCCGTTCGCATTCCCATGCACTCGCGCATGCCCAGGAGGGTTCCCAGCTACCACCCAACCCAGAGTGCACATTTGACGAGGGTAAGTTTAACCATCCATCAGTATCAGCATGAAAGTTCTCTCATCCAACCGTGTTAGTCACCGACATCAGTATCTCCGATCTGTCCCATGAGGCCCCGAAAAATCGGCATGAACGCTTAGAGCGTCGCATTTGTGCGTTGAAGCTTCATTGTCTGAGAGGTCCGCTGATTTTTAGAGTCCCTACAGTGGAACTAGAAGTGTTATTAAGAGAGAAACAAGACTTGATCGCGTCTTTGGCTCGATCCTCTGTGAACTTCCCGCAATCCTTTGTGTCTTCAACACCACATGCTTCCCAAATTCCAGCTTTGCTTGATTTCGACACCCGTGGGGCCGCTGGTTGTGTTGATCCGTCCGTCCTGAACGACAGCTCGTCAGCCTCTGGTGTGTTCGAGTGTTTTGGAGGAATGAACGTTGTAGATCTAGGTAAACGATTTGACTTTTACACTTTGAGCTTTAGGTTGGACATCGTTGCAGGCGTCCTTTGGCCAAAATGGCCAAAGCATCTCCCTCGTCCTGACCTTCTCCGACACATGTAAGTCGGCTTCTGGTGACCTCACGAAATTTTAGTCTGAACAGAACTAATAGCGTCGATGCTTTTTTTGCCTTTCACCCGCACGCCACTCGACTATTCGATATGCCGACTTTCCAAGCTTCCCTCTCATTGCTACCCGACCATCCTGACTTCCCTTCACCTCCTGTTCTCCATGCTGTTTGTGCAGCCGGTTCGCTGTACACGGTCGCAAATAGACAACAATTAGGAATGAGTGCTACTGATTTTGCTGAGCAACAGGTGACGTATGCAAAAAATCAAATCAACAAACAGTTAATGAGCGGAGATAAACTGTTTCAATGTTTACAAGGTGTGGTTATCCGTTGATTGCAAGTACGAATGCCAATATACCCCCTAGCGACCGTCATCTTGTCGTGGCATTATTGGAGACATGCACGGTGAGGCCACTTGTACGGATTGATGTAGGATTTGATATTTACCTTTCTTGCTCAGATGGATCGAGGTTCAATTCGCGTTCACAGAGCGAGTGCTGAAGTATTAATATGGTCCCTAGCTTTTTACCTCCACTGGACAATCTTTGCGGATTGCAGTTCCACTTGGTCTGAACCTATGCCCCCCGTTCCATGCGCTGAATACAACTGCGAAGTCGGTGTCAATAATACCGACTCCCCTCACTTCCGTGGAGGACGAAACTCGTCGCAATGTATTCTGGTTAGCCTACACGATCGATCGGCAATTTGGTGCAGGAAATGGATGGGCGATGTCGCTCGATGATAATGATGTCGCTCAACTCTTACCTCTTCCCCTGGCAAAACTAGATGCTCGGGTTAGTGTCCCAGACGTTTTCCCGGCATCATATTAATGCACGTTTAGGTCCAAATCGGTAATGAACATCGACAGTGGTCGCATATTCGCGAATCGTGCCTTGTCCACCCCCCTGAACTTACGGATTCATTCACACTTTACATCAAGGCTATGTTGATAATTTCTCGCGTCAAAAATTTCAACCATAGGTTTCGGGTCATGGAACACCTTGGAGATCCAGGGTCAAAAAGCACCAGAATGACTCCACGGAACGAGCCTGACGTCCGTTTCACGACCACCTTCAGTCAACTAAATGATCTTATTGTTTCGTTCCGGTCCTCTTTGTCACACGGGTTCAGGGATCCGTTTCCAAATAATTGCATAGACCCTCATCTGTACACTACCCATCTGGCAGTACATGCGTAGGTCACAATCTCCACGCTATTTGTCTTGGCTGAACCTCTTCAAGTTCGGTAATTCTCTTGCACGAACCTCATGCAAACGCGAAGAGCAGTCTCTGTACATCTGCTATGAAGATTTTACATGCTGCACGAGGAATTCTGGAGCTCACATATGTAGTCCTGTCCACAAACTATGACCTGGGACTCCTGGAACTGTTCTGTCCTGTGAGACACCCATCTGTTGCCATCGGAACACACTGATGCTTGGTAGTTTTGCTGGTTTCTAGCAGGCCGCGTTTTCGGTCGGTTCCTAAAGGCGGCTCAGGACGCCAATAGTGTCCAGCAAATCAACACACTGCAAGTCGAGCTTGAATTCATTCGGTTCGTGTGGTTAACGAAGACCTTGCATCTAAACTTACTCTGATCTATTCGTTCCATTACCTCCGTAGCACGGCACTGGGAAAGATGGGCGAGAACGTACCGTTATCTGGTGAGTAGAGATTAGTTCCGTTTTGTGCGATGTGGTCGAAGCATTCTCTTGCCGCAGCTCGGTATCAGAAGATGCTGGACGTTTGCATCCTCGAAATATGTGGGCAGTCTGTCGCTGTTACGCTTCCTGTGAACGGCATGCCGGTTCGCACTGTGGTGGATGACCTTCTTCTTTCTCGTGTCGCTCAGAATCAAACGTTGGCATATGATCTTGACACATTCACGAAGCTTTACAATAATTTTGTGGACCGTGCGTGAGCAGTAGCATCGTGTCTTCATGAAATATGGTTTGATAGTCAAGTGTATGGTATGGCGGTTGTTAAAGCAATGGCTACGAATTTGGCTTCTAACATAGCAATGGATTGACTTTGCCATACTGCTACTAGAGAGCAGAATATCGTAAGGCTCTTGTACAGTGGCAGAGCAAAAAAGGATTGGCCGATTTGATCGTCCTCTTGTGTTGAATATTTTTCGGACACGACATTTTGAAAAACCTTGCTCGAAGGAACTTGTCTACTTGTGGCCGTAGCAGGTGAGACTCGGATACGACTTGTACGACACAAATGATCCATTGAAGGCTGCGTAAACGCGTTTGAACCACTCCCACAGTTTATGTCGGCGTCTGCTAACTTAGAAAAGCCACTATTAGCTTTCCTGGGCCCACTTGGAACCTATTCTCACCAGGTCACCATCCGGTCTTCAATCATTCTATCATCTACTGACAATACACGCAGGCAGCGTTCGAGTATTTTGATGATTCTGTCGAATACCTTCCACAGCCAACCATCGCGGGTGAGTGTTGAGCGCTTGAGCGATCACAAGTAGAGCTGACCAACTTTTGTCAGATGTTCACCAAATCTTATCGTCTGCTGTGCCATTCGGCATAGTCCCTCAAGAAAATAGCATAAATGGTTCGGTTGTCGAAACTTATAACGTCTTGCGTGACCCTGCGGTTGGACGAGAAACTTTTGTGAGGGGAACCACTACCTTCGCAGTGAAACACTCTCTGGTGACCCGACGGGAGGTGAAATTGGAGAACATCGAGAAAATATTGAGCCACGAACAAGTACGTCCTTGGCTAAATCAGTAGTATCATCGTCTCTATTTCACAATGGCTCAGGCCTTGGGACAATGCCGGGGATGGCTAACCGAACACCTCCCTCGAGCATCTTTAGTACGCACGGATTCCACTGCGGATGCGGCGAAAAGATTGCTCTCGCCCCCAAACGGGCTGGACCCGATGAAATGTGCAGCGATATGCTCACCGGTGGTTGTTACAATCTATGAAGGACTCCAAATCTTGGAAGAAAACATTCAAGATAGAAAAGGTTATTTGTCACCTTCAATGTCATGGGCGCAACCAATCTCGTCCACAGAGAATTTCACTCGCTTCTATATCCTTTCGCAGGGTCTCGACGTGGCTTTTCCAAAGAGATGCCCCCCATCAACGGAGAGCTTGGCTTTGATACGATTCCAAGCTCCTCCTAATGACCTAACGAAGCCAATGTTGAATATTCCTAGAGTAATTGGCGCGCTCGATATCACAGTAACACGAATTGATAGGCGCCCATTGGTCCGTGCCAACAGTAGACCTTCTGATAATGTCTACTTCCTTGAACTTGGCGCTACCCAAGAGCGAAACAGCCCCGAACTACCGTGGATAAAGCAGGTACAGCAGGCAGTGGAAAGAGCAGAACGCATGGGTGTGGAGGCGTCAATACTGGGATGCTGGTAGACGTCATTGACCTCACGAACATGTCGGGTGCAAACCTTTCCGTGCTCATCGAGATTGGAACTACAATTACATTGCAAACTGTCGTCGAAGGCTCGTGGGCAGTCTCATAGGTAGACATGATTCAAAATTTTACTTGTGGACGCCAATCGCTGAATCTGGCATATATCTGAAAGACAATACTTTACTCCAAGCCTTGATCTGCAAGCTCGGATGTCCTTGGGTTAAAGCGAGTCTGTTTGATGAGATGTATAGCGCTTTCACTCCTAGGCACAAAACGACATCGGAAAGGTTTTGGGTGGCTGAGTGCATCTGAGCCTCGGAACTGTTAATGAGTGCAAAAAGGACGAACCTAAGGAGAGAGGACGTGTAATCGATAGGAGGACTGATTTCCACCCCTTCCGGCGAGAGTGCCTTCTCAATATTATAAACCGTAAGAATTGACGCAATAGTTATCCAAACTGAATCCATCGCAAGCCATCGTCCAGGACACAGTCTATGGATTGATAATTCAGACCCTGGTTGGCAACCCACGAGGAGAACTTTTACCTTCTCCCAAATCCAAAAGCAGCTTGAGGAAATTTGTTGATCCCCAATTTCGCGTTTCTTTCTTCGTCAACGAAGCGACCAGGGTCGAACTCCATGGGCCTCGGGTAACATGTCTCGTCGTGAAGCATTGCCCTGAATCCCATCAGCGATTCGTAAGGCAAGCTCTGGAATAGACCATACTAACCAGACGTTCGGTAGAACGGATGTTCCCTTCGGAATAAAATACCCTCCAAACTCGTCATCCTCCGAAACAAAGTGAACAAGCCCCAATGGCAAAACGGGATTCCATCTGAGACATTCTGATACTACGCAATCGATAAAAGGAAGCTTCCTTCGGTCAGCAAGGGTCGGGAGTCTCTGCATTCCCAAGGTATCATCTAGCTGTTGCTGGATCTCGCGTTGCACCTCGGGATAAACTACCATCGCGAGGATGAAGGAAAGCAGAGTAGAGACAGTCTGAATGTCGAGCTCAGTCCTGAAACGCATGGTTGAATAAGCGGAGCACGAACTGTATCTGCGCCAGCTATTCAAATTGAGTGCGGAGCTTCAGACACGAAAGAAGTCTTGCGACTTTACCTGCATATGAAATGCCAGCAACGTTTCTGATTAGTGTCTCGTATCCCGGGTCACGTTCGGAAGACTGCATCCAAATTTCGAGTTCCTTCTGTGCAAAGCAAGAAGTTGCAGTGCCGTTTTCTACGTGTTCTTTTACCATCTGAAATGGTTTTTCGACCATTTCCCTGGCCATTGCCTTCCACACGCGAGCCTTTCGCTTGAACCCTGCGCCAGGCATAGACTCTGGGACATACTTGACTAGCGAAGACCGACGGTATCAGCCCTGGCCCACATACGAACGAGAAACCCTACGAAATGGAAGATAGTCGACGAGAAAAGACCCAAATATGCCTGCTTTACCGAGCCCTTGCATTGCTTGATCCGCTATGGTCACGTAGGCATCACCCTTGTCGGCAATGCTGTGTCCATACGATATCTTCATGATAACTGCAGCCGCCAACCTGACAAGATTTTGAACCAAAGAAGAAAGACCATTTTATGATGTACCTCCGAATATGATGGGTGTATAGCTCAGGGGAATCGAGTAAATTCCTCAGAGTGGTATGAGTTTCCTTGAGCATGATCGGGTGATAGCTTGGGGTCCTCTGACGGCGAAAGTGACGATGAAATAGAGAGCGATGATCTTTCCAGCGAGGGCCGTACGGCATGGAAGAAAACAGCCAGTCCCAACCCATGCTGTCCTCTGAGTTAGTCGACGGTCGGATTGATCTACTCATTCGATACGTACAGATCAACGACCATTGTTCTCACGGGCCTGGGAAGACACCTTTACACTGGTGCACGGAAGTCAAGCAGGGATAAGACAAACCGAGAAGAATAGATTCTGCTCCGTCTTTCCAAGAGTTCTTCGGCAACTTCTTGGGAGTTTATCACCATGATTGGGTTTCCGAAGATGCGAAGGTAGATTATGTCGCCTGGCAACGAAAGGTTAGAACTGCGAGGGAGATAGGACCTCTTGAATACCGTAGATGTGGCGCCACTTTGCGTAGGTGAGCCACTGGTACACTTGAGGGAGCTTCACACCCGGGAACCAACCAAGGCGGGGTCCCGGGGGAAGATTGTGCCTCCGTGCGAGAACGACAGAGAGCACAAGGCAGGCGAGGCCGCATGCGAGAAAGGACCAGCAGGCGGAGACGTTGAATTGGACCTTGGGGAGAAACAAGGGAAACAACATAACCGAGCGGAAGGCAGAGAGTGAGCATTTCTGGGCCTGCTATATATTATATATCGTAGATCCCTTGGTCATTTCGCATAAGCTTAAGCTCATCCGTACCTAACGTACCGCCGTCATTCTCAGGCTCACATCTCCTCACACTCCTTTCTAACGCATCCAAGGTCCTGGATCCCATGAGACACACGCTACACCTTCGGCCTCCCAAACGGCCAGGTACCGAGAGCACTTGACCAACGTCTGCAAGCGCTGGCTCCGCGGTTTGTACAAGAAAGGCGGCGCCCGCGAGTTTCTCCACGAAATCAAATCTTTCCTATCTGCTCGCGCGTTGGTGGTTTGCAGAATACGGCTATTGTTTTGCTGGGGACAAGCGCATCCATCCCCACCCCGAAGAACACGATGGGGACTGCCCAAGCTACAGGCGTGAGTCCCGTAAACTCGGTGAGCCAAATATTTTCCTTGTACATAGCGTTGGCCTTTTTTTGCCCCCGAGTGCAGTCCGATGTGTATTTTACCAACTAGTAGGGCGTCCGAATGGACATCCTGTAATACTCGTTTCAGTAATATTTGTTTTCTTCAGTTCAAGGCACCCGTGCCGCCGAAATCGTATTGCTCCAGCTGTATGAGAATACCCATGGTGGATGGATGGGCGGTAGATATAAAACACCCGACAATACCATATTCACAATGCTTCATGACGTCTTACGTACTGGTATGCGTGCTGTGTAGCAGTCCGTACGTCGTGGGATCGATGCAACCTTGTCCACATGTGGGCAATGAAAGACACTACCAAGTTTCGGAACGGGAAAACTTAAACTCGTAGAAACACCCAGCAGCCTGTGTTCTGGGTCGTATAGCAGAACAACTGTGAGCAACACTGCTAAGCAGCTTCTCAGAGGCCCCTTTACGCAACTGAATCCTATGGCAAGGCGTCACGCGAAAAAGAAATAGAACGAAATTGCAGCACAGCGGCAAGAGGCATCAAGAGAACTGCCTGGAATGCTGTTTCGCAAACCATATTCAAAGGAAAATGATCAATGACAACGTCAGCCGACCATAAAACCGAGCGTAGTCAAGCCACGGGCTGAACACAGCTGACTCGGAGAATCGGACGAACGCAAACATTGACGGAGGTGGCTGTGTCCGGGAAATACCGGACGGAGTCTCGTGCTGGTATCCGTTGATGTGACTCTAGCTCATAGTACCCGCCAAGAAATCGGGCAAGAAAACGTCGTAAAGGGTCGATCGACATCTCAATCATGGTGAGCATTCGCCCTTGGCCATATTAGAATCGTTCTGCCAAGTTTCTCGCGAAACCACGGGTGTCGAGCATTGGATGGCCTTCCGGTGTCCTGGATGTCTTCTGGTCCTCTGACAACTCTTCCAGGCTGACAACTCGGCGCCCGTCACTCTTCGTACGCGCAAATTCGTCACAAACCGCCTTCTCTCTCGTCGCCAATTCGTCATCGATGTCCTCCATCCGTCCCGCCCCAACGTCTCCAAATCAGAGCTTCAGGAGAAACTTGGCGTCTTGTACAAAGCCAACAAGGATCGTGTCGTCCTCTTCGGTTTTCGAACACATTTCGGTGGCGGAAAAAGCACCGGTTTTGCTCTCATCTATGACGATGAAGCCTCGCAAAAAAGGTTTGAGCCCAAGTACCGCCTGATCCGGGTTTGTTTGTCGTTCGTGCATTGTTTGCGTTCCTCATCTTGTTTTGTTAGAGTGGTATTGAACCCAAGGTTGAAAGGCCCTCCCGCAAGCTACGGCATGAGAGGAAAAACCGCGCTAAAAAGGTTGGTCATCCACAGAGTTCATTCTCGTGCGCTCATACCATCTGCGTATCAGGTTCGAGGAACGAAGAAAACCAAGGCTGCAGAACCTCCAAAGAAGGGAAAGTAGTGACTCAATGTTGATACCGGGATCACCACTTCCTTTCCTCTCAGTCGCTTATTGTACAAGCAGCCGTGGCGAAGTTGTAAATAAGGCGTATGACATTGCATCCTCCACACACCCATGGATCGTATGGCATGCAAACAACCCTGAAAAGGTCTCCCATTAGTGTATGAGATCTAAGTGTATTACGATATCTGTTGGATATGTCGGGTATCATGTGAGAATGACGGTGGTTTACGGGACAGTAAGCGGTAACAGCCTAAAAACCCAGTTTCTTGTGTATGATATCTGGATCTTCTTGGTATTCCTCTGCCGAGACCCACATCTGTAGAAAGAACGTCAGTTTGGGATCAGGGTGCCATGAAAATCTTAGACCTTTTTGAAAGTCCCCAGCCCCGCAAGGATAGAACCACCTATCCAAGTAGAGTACTTCCGTTCTGGCGGTGCGTAGATTTTGATCTTGACGTCCTTTAGGGCCAACTTCTTGACTTCATTAAGGAGCCGATCACCAAAGCCTATGACACAGAAAACAAAATGTAATGTGAAAACACGTCCAGTATAGTGATCATCGTTTGCTTGCCTTTACATAATGTACTGCCCCCACTTAGGACGATGTTCGAAAAGAGGCTCTTGCGCAGATCCAGATCGACTCTGTTGATGGAGTCTACTACAACTTGGTGGACACCGGCGTATTCTTGACCAATGAGCTCGGGATTAAACAAGATCTCTGGAGCTCGAAACCGTTCTGAACCTAGCTAAAGCATATTCAAGTGGAGGTCGTCAATGATTGCATCCTTGCTCACTAAAACTACGTTTCCATCAGGTAATCGGAATTCCTCTGGGCGTCCAAGAGTGTCTTTCTCTTCTTTAGAGGGATTCAATGCTATATAACAGCACTTTTCCTTGATTATCCGCACCACTTCCCGCTCAGCCGTTGTGTGTAGATGGTGGCCAGACTTTCTCAGAAGCAACTGTAGGTGGTCGGTAACATCCCTGGAAAACCGATTCAAGCCCGTGGCTGTATGATAAAGCTGAGCTGCACACACCTTCCTGCGACATCCACTCTACGAATTGCGTGCGGCATCGAGAAACCCTCGAATACAGGTACAGCGTGAGTGACACCATCGCCGGAGTCGAGTACGATCCCCGTTGTTCTCCCAGAAGAATAACTTCGCCCTCTCACAGTCAGTAGCAAGCAAGGGTTCTCGAGTGATAAACTTACAGCGATAGAACAGCCTGCACCGAAAGGAATAGTGCGGGGACGTTGAATGTATCAAAGAAGATCTGTGCAGCAACGTCACGATTGCTGCGAGGATTTAGCGGGGCTTCAGTCAGAAGCACGGGGTGCTACGGGGCAAGGATTTCAGACAGAGCGTGGTTGCACAAGGCACGTCTCACCTCCTCGCTGAGCGTGCCAAGTTCCTCTGCATATATCCAGCTCCATATACGTTCCATGTCATCCCAGTCAGTCACGATGCCATGCTCCATGGGATACTTGATTCTTAAAAGGCCACGAAACTCCTGCGCACGGCGGCCGATGAAGACGTCTCCTTCGAGAGCACCTGCCATAACACGGACATGCTTCGGTCGCCCAACGCTGCAGAGCGTGAACTCTGCGGCGTTCGATGTAAGACGCGGTGGTTACCTACAAGGATGGGAAAAAGCATTTTGGATGGTCTTGACCAGCAAAGCCTGCCTTGATAGTGCCCGAGCCCTGAAATGAGCGAGGTGAACACAGGGACGCGACGGTCAGCAAGTGAAGCAAACATTGTCGATCACGACCGGCTGGTTGGTCAAGACATCTTCGTACTCCGCCATCTCTTGAGAATGTGGGCGGGTTCAAGTTACAAAAGAGCGAAGGGGATACGTTGTTGCGGACTGTCTGTGATTGATCTGACAACACCAAATCGTGTTAGTAACGTGGTCTTCAGCCACAACGTCCGAGACCCCGCCCAATGACACGACCGCGAAGCCATACCATCGTCGTTTTGGTGCTCTTCCTCTTCGTATCACACATCGTGGGTAGCAACTTTGAGCCGTGGTTTGTCCGGCGAACAGCTAGAACACCATTACCAGATACCAGCACGAGCCATCACAACTAAATGGGAGGTCGCCAGCTTTTGCAAATGTGAGCCTCATTACTTCCCGCCGCTCACCAGACGGTCGACCAGGATGATCCAGGCATTTGTTTTCAATCGAACTATTCAATTTTGCAAATGGATGCTCCAGCCAACCCTTCTAAACCATGTCTCTCCTGCACCAAACAGTGGTGTCTGGACCAGCAGCTTGCCATCTGTGACGGGGCTTCTCTCGGCGACACAGATCCTGACACGGCGACCGGCAAGGAAGGTGATGTCGAAGCGAGATGTTTCCGTCAGCCTCGACGTTCTGGCGTTTGTGACGATTGCTCATATCTGACTTAGAGCGCGATTCGCCCAGGGACCAGCTAGTGGTCACCCTGTTTCTCTTGACCGTTTTTGGCTTGTTGTTGGGTGCCGGGATCAAGAACCGCATGCTCAAGGCAGGAATGGACCCCAATATGCCGTGGTTAGTGGGCAGGCGGTGGTGGGAGGTGTGCCAATCTCCACGCTAGGTCAAATTAAAATCACTCAGCCTTTCTTCTTAGGAGTGGATGCCCCATCGCCGGCTGGAAGAGTACGACCTCCGCGAACGCAGTGCCCGTTCTCTGAATGTCAGAGGAGAGTACAGGGGAGTTTCTGGGAGGTTGCCTACTTAGATATAATCTCGGTTTAGTCCACTGTATCATCGGGATTCGACGCTGTACACCAGCTAGGACCGCTAATGATCCAGTTGGCTAGGAGATTCGGAATTAAAGTGCAGGTTTGCTTATCCGAGCACAGCGAGGAATAAACGAGGTCATGCGCAGCCCTTGTGCATGACCAAACGTGAGACCTCGAAACGCAGCAAAGTCACCAATCCTGTCAACGACCAGTACTAGTAGTAGCCGTGGGCAACCCCGCCGTGCAACGTAGCTGTGCCCTCACCGTGGGCTGGACGCTAGTAGACATCCCACGTTGCTTCATGGGCTCGCTCTGTTCGAGACCCGGTACTCACTCGGGCAGTCACCAAGTCCTTGGCAGACCGTCATCCTCCAACGTACATAACTATCAAAGTACGACCGATGCCCGTGCCGCAGCTGCAGAAGCCGCCGAGAGGAGGCAGAAATCGGTAAGCACGTCGATGCGGTCCTGCTTTCTGGAGACGATTCACCAGGTCTTCTCTCGATGTTAGGCACAAGCACGCGGGACTCATGCATCGAATCCGAAGCGGGGTCGCCTCGCAGCCCAGCTAGAAGCGTCGAAGTCGGCTAAACCTGTGCCCGCATCGAGGCAAGAACCGCTCGTGGTGAGTGGGAATCCGAGTTGACGACTTCCTTGCCTCTTTTCATCAATTTCATCGCAGTGGGACTGAAAACTGAATGAAATTTCGTCGATTTAAGTCAAGCTGTGAGTCTGGCATGTGGACCGATGTGTTGGAGCGCTTTTCATCCCTGTCCATCAGGCTTTCTCGTGCTTCATGGAACATGATCGCCGTGGTCACCTTTCAATTTTTATCGGAACCGGCACCATCAGCAAGCACGAATCATTTCACGCCAAGTAGGATTCATTGATTCGCCCCTCGGGGTTATCTGGGACCTTCAGTCGAACAGACCGTCGGTGAACCCACGAGGCTGTAACACGTTTATTTAATGTTACTTGGACATCGAATAATATCATGTTTATTGTTCTCGTGATGATTAGCTCGCCTCGCTCTGTGCAGAGACAGAGAAACGTGTCGGTTTGTGGTCCACGCCGGCTAGCAGTAGTACTATCGACATGACCACTCCGAGTCGGTGGAGGAAAGTGCTCTGGGAGAGATCTCCATACCCTGACAATTTCATACCACCAGACTCGTTCTTGTCGGCATTGCGGCGAAACCGTCAGTGAATCCGCTCCGAGTCACAGAGTCGACCGCTGACCATGTACCCCAGCCAACTTCACGCCATACAGCTACCGGCCACTGGTGTTCGTTTGTTGTGCAATCACACAGCATCTCGCAACGGTCTTCGTCTTCCTCGCGATCTTCGTGAGACTAAATGAACGCTCGCTCGATGCTCGCGTGTTGCTATGGATGTCGGTGACTTGTTCTGTCCTTGGATATGGCATATGGGAGATCCTCCATAGTTCCAATCCTAGCCATATGCCGCCAAACCGTCTGTGACAGTATCACGTCGTTTCCCGCCTCTCACTGAACACGTCCTCCCTAGGTTCGAAGGCGTTCAAGTCATCACTGTTAGTCTTCCTCGCTCTCATGGGCCTTGCTCCCGTCCTGAGAACATTGACGGCCGCAACTTCATCGGATTCCATATGGGCCTTGTCCGCGTGCCTCTTTCTTCTCAACACGGTCCTGGCCGATTATAGCTGCACGAGGGCTGGAGCGTTTACTCAGGAAAGGTCTGCACAGGGATTATTGTGAAACTAGACGAATCCTCACGGCCAACAGGCTAACGTCCGTCTTGTCCATGAACGCGGCGATATCAGCGTCCGTTGTGCTTGCCTCACGTTTGCCTGACGACCTGTCTGTATTCTCACTTGTGCTCTTTGCTGTGCAATTATTTGCATTGTTTCCGTTGTTGCGTCATCGTTTCTGGGTAAGCATTTCCCTTGTGTTGCCTCCGCGACGAGCCGGTGACGTTGGGCGGATTCACAGGGTATCTCCACGGTGCTGCAGGCTTTCGTGACATTGTCAATCGCTGCGGTGTCACTCGTCCTCGTCACACCCTTGTCGACATCCATAGCCACGATGATAACAGGCACCTATGTCGCGATAACTTTCATTGCCCCGGGGGTGCTAGTCTGGGCACAAAAATACAAAAAGCACGTCTCGACACCCTCACGTTACTTTCCATCATTGACATATCTACTCTAGTGAAATCAGAGGGCCGTGGGATGTCGCCATTCCGAGGTTGAACTGGATTTAGCCGTGGTCAACGCACCGATGGGAACAGGATCGTCGTCACCTTCCGAGTCCACCAATGGTAACCTCCCGTCATAATGTCACATTCTACGTTCCAAATTTCCGTCCAGGTGCCCTGTCCACGGCCATGAAATCATCTAGATGTGTGATCCTCGAAATGCGTCTCACTGGTCTCTGGTGGGTGAAGAGGACAGACGTTCCGTGTTCCATGGCGCATCGTGTATTGAAGGTATCATATTACATGCAACAACTATATGTGACAGACGATTAGAAAATAGCTGAAGGTACTAAGTAGCGTTAGTAAAACAGTGGCTTTCAGTCTGTCCAATCAAAGACTGAGATGTACAATAGGATATTGTTTGTCGTCGATTTCGCGTGCGGGTCCAAGTCATTCCATGTCAGGGTCATCATTATGCAAACGTGGCCGCTTGGAGCCGGTAGCCACTCCCATCCCAATACCTCTTGCTTCGAGGACCTCCATCGCCACCTTTGCAGCGCCTTCTGACGACTTCTTCGTGCGTGTCCGTGTTCTCCGCAATGCCCCAAACGCTTGTGCTTTGATCACCGCCAGGGTACCGGAAATAGGTGGAGCACCAGGAGAGGGTGACCGCGACTCCCTGTCAAGACCACCACGCCGCGGTCGCGATTTCGGAAGCTGAGAGAAAGAATTTGACTCCCCCTCGCTGCTTCCTCGCTCGTGTTGGGAACCATTGTCGCTGCCGGAAAAGTGAGGCATAGCAGGTAGCAACGGACGTTCTGGACCCGAGTTGGCTCGCCTAGGGCCGATCCTGTATCGGACACCATCACTTACGGTGCCAGGTAGCGAAATATCGGCCGTTCCACCGTGAAGGGTAACTTCGGCGGCGTGTGCGCTCGAGTGTCTGCGGTAGTCAAACTCGGGTCTTTCCTGACCGATTGAACCATCGGGAGGAAAAGTAAACTGGAATGGTGACGTCAGAGAGGTGGTGGACGAAGAAGGTGGTGTTGAGGTAGTTGGTGATATTGAGCGGCTACCCGGGAAGAGGTAGGGGGTTGATTCCAAGTGATTCAGAGATGCTTTTTGTTCGTCTACGAACGAGCGATTCACATACATATCGGGCGAGGTCAACGTGGGGGACCCTAGTAAGCGAAGTCAGGGATAGTGGGATTGGTATTGGGTTCGAGCTTACCGCCGGAGGGGGACGTTTGTGGGACGTTTTGGGCCCAGGTTGCGTCACGGTTGATCGTTTGAACGGGATAAGGATACTGGCCAAACTTTGAAGGACGATTACCTGGCAGTTGCGGGGTTGGCCCGGCGACGGGGAGATGATCGGTATCAACGGCAGGGTAGGACAATGATGGAGATTGCGCTGAGTAGCTGTGGTTCGAGGGAGGGCCATATGTGCCATTGCAGAGGGGTGTCGCGTCATCGCTCGCCTGGAAGCCCATGGGGTCGTCACTGTAATGGCTGCCGTGAGACGTCGGGAGGCGATTGGGAACGATGCTGGAAGGGGTGAAGGTGGGGGGGAGTGGGGGTAAGTCGTCGGAGTCGGGCGCCTGTCCGGTCTTGCGTGCTTGCCAAAGAGCTCTCCAAAACTTTTCACGTTCGCGCAACTCGTGTTTTAGACGGGCATTGTCTTGCCTGAGCTCTCCTGACTCCTGGCGAGCCTCACGACAGGAGTCCTGGAGCTGAAGGACGACGGATTCGAGCGAGGTGACTGGGAGTGGGGACGATGAGCGAGGAGTGAGAGGAGAAGGAGGGGGGGAGCAGACCTGTCTCCTCGAGGGTAGCGATGTAATTGGCGCGCCTAAATAAAGATGCGATCAGAGAAGGTGGGAGAGTGGGGGGTGCGTCGAGATCACCTCTGGCGGAAGGCGGCCTGAGCATCCGCGTTTTTCTTCTTGCGGAGGGCGATATCGGACATGCGAGCGACGGGATCATCGAGGTCAGCCTTGCATTCGGACTTGTCGTCTGAGGGGGAATGACCACGTTCGAGCTTGTTCGGCATGGGGAAACGGAGAAGAGGGGATGGGCGGTTCACTGGAACTGGAGGGACAGAGAAGGTTTAAAATGGCATAGGAAAAAAAAAAAAAAAAAGAATAGAAATGAAATGAAAATGAGAGAGAGATCTAGAGAAAAAAAAAAAAGAATTCGAATCGAGGGCACGAGGAGAGGGCCGCGGTGTGTGATCGAGTTAAGCGAGCGTATTTACAATCCAGTCGAGCTGCGTGGCAGAGACGAGCTCCTCGTCGTCGTCGCGGGCGAGAGAGAGCGCGAGTCGAGAGGGAGGGGTGCACCCATCCACCCGAGTGTACATGGATCTGCATTCATTCATTCATTCATTCCCGGCCGACTGGCAGTACGAACTGCCCACAGCTTCTAGGAACCCTCGACCAGATACAAAACCTCGTCCGTTGATTGGGATCACCTGCTTCAGGTGCCACCGCCCTTCACACCACAATGTCCGGATCGCGCCCAATTCAATGACCCTGTCGAGAAAGGCACATCAGCCCTTCTTAGACACACCCGTAAATCATGCTTAAACAGACAACGAGGCCGATACCCACCTCCGTCTTGTCGTTCTCATGTCCCAACTACCTCCATCTCGGCCTCCTCTTCTTCCGCCTCCTCCCCTTCCATATCAAGCACCTCGACCGTCGTCCCATCCCCGTCCAGCACACAAACGACCCTCCGTCCAATTCTTCCGTTCACCGCCAGCGACACCGATCCGCTTTTCCACCCACTCAATCGGCGGTGTTTCGTGATCGGAATCGGATTGCACGGAACCTGTCCCATGCCGTTAGTAAATACACCACAAAAACATGGCCCAAACACGAGACTCACATGCCCCTCCTTCAGTCTCTGCAGCACGCTTGCCATCATATCTATTCGCGCGGAACCGCTTACGTATCCTTCTGATCGGAGTACGTCGTACCCTAGTGTGCTGTAGTTTACCGTACCGACGAATATCGCGCCTTGATCATAATAATTTTCGTCAATACATGCAGTTGATCGTAGCCAGAACCCGTTTCCTTACCCTCGCTCCCCTTGGACCGGTACACAAGGATGAGAGTCTCCTCGTCAAAGAACTCTGCATCCAATATGTCCACCTTTGCAGTTCCTTGTCTGCCAAGTCCGCCAAGGGAGCTCTCTAAAATTGAGACATGAATCCCGTCCTGGACTCCAGTCACGCATCGCCCGTACGGCATCCGGTTCACACACACTTTTTTTGTATATATTCAGTTCACAAAAGGCGGTGGAACCAAGTCACTCACAAAGCGCTTGTCCTTCGAAACTCACATGTACGGCAAGATACTGCAGGTGGTGATCTGGCTATAATGTCCGCATTTAGCTCAATATCACCCCACCCCGAAGAGCATGCCGTTTACCTCGTTTTGATTGCTAACCACTCTCTGACGGACAAAATGACATGCACCTTCTGTGAGAACCAAGCTTGGTTGCGGCGGGATCGCTCCACCATCCACCGACACAGTAGCAGATCGGGCAGCAGCTTGAGAAGCTTCTGCAAACATCCCTTGACAGCGGGAAGCTAATTCCTGTACCAGCCCATCCAAATTCCTGTCCAGATCGGAAAAATCATTAGATGGGACTTTCTGAAGCAAGCAATCAGCCTCATGGAACAGCCCCGAATATCCACTTCAAACGAAAACCTACTGGTTGCCACGATGTTTCTGATGGGTCTTGCAACGCGGCACGAGCCAACTGCAACACCTCGTCAAGCGCCTTGCCGGAACTTTGAGGAGGTCGAAAGTACGAGAGATCTCCAGGATTGAATTGGGGAAGCGACCCCGTGAACCATTCGTCAATCTTGCTCGTCATAAGCCCGGATATTAAGTAGCCGTTGACTTCGAGGATGTCGTGATCTGGATTAGTGTGTGACTCCGCGCTCGGATTCGCGATGACGGTCTCTGAAAAGATCTTAGACAAGAGGTCACCCGCAAAACGAACAAATCCAAACCATGTCGAATGAAAGACAGGAACTGCTTGAACGCCCCAAGTTCTTTCCTTGCTTCAGCAGCAAGCCACGAGGAAACGAAGATCCCACGTTCGATCATCTTCAAGCAAGACTCCACATAATTTGCACTGAGGCCAAATAATATAAACTGAGGCCTTGCTTGGAGTTGAAAATCCACCACGACACCATGAACTCAACACTACTCACATGTGTGACCACCCCAGAATTTCATTCAGGATAATGTGTAGCCTCTGGAACGCAGGAATGATGCGTGCGGTCGTATAATCACGCATCCTTGTCAGTGAATCAGATACTGAAGAATCCCATTTTTGTAGACTCTGAAAGGAGCGTGACATTGGAAAAACAATGTTCGAAGACAACCTACTCGTTCGCTGTTTTGTTCGCTGCTTGTAATGAAATCTGTTAACCCTTCTGAGCCAGACCCCGTCAGAAGCAGGGTGGTGAGGTCTAGAACGACGTTGGGGTTCTGATCTGTGCAAACATGGATATGTCGCCGAAACAACGACATGGAATAGGACACTTGCGACCGTATTGCTCCTTGAGCCTTGTCTCCAGAGCCTGTACCCACTTAATCCCAGTGTCCCTAGCCCCTGTGAACGAATCTGATCCAAACCAACTTTCTCGAATCTCGTTGACGACGCGCATTATGTACCATGTCAATTCGCGAGCGGCAGATGACAGCCGCGAGAAGTCGTGCACTTCCTGTGTTGCAAGAAGTGGCATGTCGACGACAAGAGGCTGCAGTCCCGTCAATAGCGGGTCAGAATGTAGGGACTGTGGGTGGAGGAAAATCTGTGGTTTACAGGGGTGTTTGAACGCAGTAAATGATGGCAGTCCACTAGGTAGAGCGACAGAACCGATGAAGTAGTTTCCGTCCAAGAAACAATGAAGAACACCCCGCTCGTCAATCAGAATGAGCAAGCTGTCTTCGTCTTCTAGTGCCTGCGCGGATGAATTCGGCTCTTCCATTTTGTCACGAGCACCATGGTTTTGGCCCAAGGAAGCAACGGATGCACCCTCTACGAATGGGACCAGAGCCGGCCACTGTTTGATTGCTGCCGGGATTGACTGCTGGGAAGTAGCCCGTGTCTGTGTTCCCTGAAAAGCAAACAAATCGGTTGCACTAAATAATAGGTCAATAATATGATGAAATTGGCAGGCCGACCCACGTTATATTTTCGCCATTTTCCTTGATATGATCAAGTAGAGGTAGCATTCTGAGAATAGACAGTGCCGAGCCAGTCTTGACAACAGCTAAGGCCATTGGTTACATTTCATGAACAACTTACTTTTACCCCATTGCGTTCAAATATGTCAGGGATAACACCGCCTGCTGGAGAGTGGTGACCAGCGAACCACCAAACGCCAACAACGGCTTGAATTGTTCGGGGAGCGCCTTGGCGGAAAGGTATGCACAAACAACGTTGTACGTGCCCATCTTGAACGGAATGGAGAGTGATGTGTGCCGAGTCGTGAACTACTGCTATTGTCTGACCTACCCAGAGGGATCGTCATGAGGTAGAGCGAATGCAATTGGAACGGATGGAAGCTCACCGCTGGGACTCCAAACCAGAGCAGTAACTGTAGCTGCAGCATCGTCGCCTTCTCCGACGTCTACCTCCCATTTTCTTGAACCTTGTAGCTTCCAAAGACTCAGTTTATCATGTCCACCAAGTCGCGCTATTAAGACGATCAGATCTTTGTCTGGACAACAGGCTGAAGAGAGTAGTCGGCAAGGCGAAGGCAACCGGAGAGTGGCGAGCGACGCGAACGCGTCCCCGGCTTCCATCGAATAGTATGGCCCAGAATATTTGCTTTGGACACTGACGAAAACTTTTGGCAAGTATGTAGGGTCAAGGTTTCAGGGAAGTTAATTTGGGCACACTTCGCGGTGTATGAGGCTTCGCGCCACGCGAATTGGTGCTTCTCGTCGGCAACGCTGGAGGCCTCGCAGGTATGTATCCCACCTCAGTTGTTTGGGTAAGTAGCAATGATTGTCCTATCGCTGGCCGCTCTTCCGTTTGCCCATACCCCCCACTGCGTCACCCTTTTTCGCTCTGATACCCTCGTTACGCGCCTTCCTTGCATATAAATCCTCCTCAAATGTACCAACACCGTGTGATCTTAACCTCAGATTGGAAGTGTGCTTCAGTTGTGTGGATCCTTTTACCGGAACCATTCCAATCTTCCCCGGTCTGGCTGCCTTCTTCGCTGAACGGATGGCAGCATTGAGGCTTGCGTTGCCTCCCGTCTCTTTGTCCACTTCTGCGGCCATTTTACGTCGCTTTGCCTTGCGGGACAATCCCGCGTATTTGTCTCTCTTCGGCTAAAAGTACACCGTCAATAGGAATACCGCAATCTAAATTTCTGTACTAACGTTGGAGATATCATTCGTCGCCTTCGTCTTCGATGGCGAGGTAATTGCAGCACCGCGCTCATATTGTTGCCTGCTTGTAGCTATACGTGGCAAGAACATATCCATGGTCAGCGCAACTCCCTCAATAAAACCACCTGTCGAACCTGCCGCCTTTGACCTCTCTTGCGCAGTCTGGAACCAGGTCCTTGCAGGTCTAGAGAAAATTTCGGCTTCGTGGTCAATCATGTTCTGACTTTTTTGAAGTTCCATCTCTGCCCGTCGCATCTAGGGATTAATGTGAAAACCTGACCAAAACATCATGAGGAGTAGACTGACTTGCTTTTCTTCCTTCTCTTCCTGGAGGATCGAAGCCATTTCTGGTTTCAAATCTTCTACTTTCTTCACCCAGCGAGCAAGTATGTTGGTCGAAACGATCCGATGTCTGATATTGTCCTTCTCGTTGCTGTGCTTAACGACAGCCTTGAGCATTTTGCGGTCGCTCTCCCCAACCAAGGTCATTGATCTAATCGTTTCAGAGAGATATTCAGAACAAAATACAACCCCCACGCACCGACCAGACTTCCCTGCTCGGGCCGTCCTACCCACGCGGTGAAGGTATTGTTCTAACTGGTTAGGCATGTCATAATTAATCACAGTTTCGATGCCCTTGATGTCGAGTCCACGTGAAGCCAGGTCTGTTGCCATGAGGAAGTTAGCTTGTCCCCCACGAAATAGGTGGAGCGCTTCAATGCGCTAAAGGCTTGTTTGTCAGCGTTACTACAAGGAACACAAAAAACTTGCCTGTTCTTGTGTAAGATCCCCGTGTAGTTCCTCGGCTTTCATACCAAGTAGACCAAAAACAATACGGATTTGGTGGGCAAGTTTTTTACTGCGGAAGAAAACAATAACACCGTGTTTAAACGACCGTTTACAGAGAGTCACGAGCAGGGCGGTTCGTTCTGCTTCCTTCTCAGCACGAACGCGCACAAACTCTTGGACGAGCCCTTTGGCAGTTGAATGCTTTGGATCGACGAACAGACGGACGGGTTTGTTTAACGACATCTTGACCAGCTCGTCCACTGAGTCTGTCATAGTTGCGGAAAAAAGCATTGTCTGCCGCGAGACGGGGCAAGCTTTAATGATTTCACCCAGCTCATCAGCAAAACCTTCCGAAAGCATACGGTCGGCTTCGTCGAGTACAAGGACGTCGAGTGCATCGAGCGTGAATGACAGCGAATTGCGAAGATGATCGATGAGCCTGCCTGGTGTTGCGACTACAACATCTGGAAAGGTACGCAGTGCTGCTTCCTGTGATTTTAGAGATAAACCACCTGTGAATCTAGATCAGTGTAACCCAAGCGTAATACGATATTCGCTAACCGGCAGCCAAACAGCACCTAACGTCAGTATAAGCAGCTAGCTTGGAACAAACATCGAAGCATTGCACTGCGAGTTCTCTCGTAGGCACAAGGATGAGGCACCGCGTCGCAGTCGCATGTTTCCCTTTCTCTCGGTACAGGAGACGTTCGAGCAAAGGAATGATGAATGCTGCTGTCTTACCCGAACCTGTCACGGCATTGCCAACGATATCTTTCCCTAACAGTGCAACAGGAATTGTTGCGGCCTGAATTGGGGTGGGGGAGACGAATCCGAGGGTGTTGAGCGCTTTTTGAATAGGACGTGATAAATTCATCGTCAAAAAGGAGGTATGGGAGTCATGGTGAATTTCGGATGCAAAGAAGGCGGCTTTGCGGTCCTTCTCTGCCCGCGTTTCAATTTCCGAACTGTTCGTAGATTCAGTGTCCTCTGCGGCGGTGGCTTGCTCGTCTGGTTCAGAGTGCTCGTCTGATGTTGCCAATGGGTCCTCATCTTCTTCATTATGCGGTGGATCTGCTTGTTGGAAAATACTCGATTCACTTGAAACACTTCCATCGCTTCCTACGTCGCTTTCTTCTTCAACACTTCGTTTGCGCTTCGCGCTGACTCGCTTCAGCATTCGTCTATGGATGATCTCGTCTATGGACACCGGATCCTAAGGATGTTTCAATAAACCAAGGTTGAACAAAGAAATGGGTAAAAGATGCCTACAGGTTTGGATAACCTTTTCACGACGTCCTCGGTTGGATCAGCTTGAAGCAGCCCTACATACGGGTCCTCCGATAGGTCAAAGCGAAAGTCGGGATCTATGCAATACACTTCTTCGCGTTTGGGGTCTCCGTTGCGCTTTTGCGTACTTTTTTCGTCATCAGAGTCTATAGTCATAATGAAATCCATGACGGCGAAGCTTGATCACGATCACGACGCCGCTGTGAAGTGAACATCTTGCATCACCAAACAAGGACAAACATTTCTTTGGTTCGCGTCCTGATCATGAGCGGGCGAAACCTACCGCTTCCACCTGAATTAGGTGGTCTCTCCGCGTTCATTGATTCTCGTATAGAATGTCTGGCGGGATCCAGCAGCGATCTTTGCTCCATTGCTCTGTACGCAGCAAAACACATTTTCGACTGGGGTAAGGACATATCCAAGTATTCATCACAACCATGATGATCATTCGACCCAGCCCTCGAGACAGAGAAGTCTTCAAAGCCTCATCTAGAGACACTATTGGTCACGCTCACTGAAGCTGCTCCACCACAGACGAGGTCCCAGGCACGTCGCGCGTCGACACGAAGGCGCAGTGCAAGCCCCCCGCAAAAACGGCAACGGAAGATTGGTATTCAGGAGACGCCGCTTCCATCCCTCTTTGTTGAGGGTATGAACGTTGATCAGATATGGGAACAATTGGACCTAAGAGCAGCACGCGTATGTGAGAATCTACAGACTCTACTCGGAGAAGACGAAGACAAGCGCGAAGGTGCAGGTTTGGAAGAAGAAAAGTGCGAGGATGAAGAAAGCGAGGATGATGGCCAAGATGAGGACGACGGTGGTGCTGAAGAGATGGACATAGATGATGAGGGTGGTGGCAATGTCGACAACGATGACGAGAGTGTCTGGGAAGAGCTCAGTGATGCGGAAGACGATGGTAGTTCAACAGCAGAAGGCGTCGTCGATCTCCGGGACGAAATTTCCGAAGACAGTGAGGACGATGGGCCTCCGACGTCAATGCCGGACGTTATTCGTGGCCAAAAGTTGCGCCTATTGGGGCCATACTCTCAGGGGCACCCAGACCTTGACGATGGTTTCTTTGACCTCGAAACTTTTAACTCTGAAACAAACGAAGTTGAGGCAAGGGAGGTATACGAAGGAAGGTCAAATTTCGTTGCCGATGATTCTGGAGAGGAATCCGAAGTAGATCTTTTCGGCTCAGTCGATAACTCGGTAACTGAAGGTGTGGGCGACGGTCTTGGTGAGTGACAACAGACGGTCTGGTGGTTGTTACTCATGCAGTGCCAATAGAACTTTATTACAAGGATTTTTTTGAACCGCCGTCACAAGTACAGAGTAAAAGTGCCAGACCATCAAAAGTTCGGTTTCATGAGCGAGTATCTGTCAAAAAAATAAAGGCGGTGGGGAAGGGAATGCCGGTCTCTTTTATGGGCGATGAGGACAGCGACGAGGAAGTCGAAGACGAGTAGCCAGTGTGTTTGGGTCACGTGATGTTTGTGGATTGTGCTTCTGGTCGCAGCTTTCCGTTGTTCTCCACGACACCATCCTAGTACGACGCTGTCCAATGTCTTTTTGGAAGCGCAAGGACAAGCCACTCATCCCGCCCGTCCAATCCGAGCTTGCACCACCTGGTGCATCTCGCGGCTCAACTCGCGGCACCTCGCCTCTCCCAAGCTATCGTTCCAGCGCCAGCACATACGTGCCCAGCAGAGACGGATCAGATCCATATAACACCATGAGGATGTCAAAGTCTCAGAGTGGAGCCGACGATTATGAGCCGTCTGTTAAAACAGACACGAGCGAAGCTCAGTCCAAGCTGGACAGGGCTCGTGGGGAGCTGTTTGCTGGATACAATCCGGAAAAGGCGGGTTCTGGCCGTTTCTTCGATGGTCCCGGGATTGGGAGAGAGCCTCCTCCAGGAGAGGAGAATGAAGAGGATGTGGAGGGCATTAGACAACAGACAAGGTTCCTCAAGCAGGAGAGCGTTAGCTCGACTAGGAACGCGCTTCGAATGGCTCGGGAGGCCGAAGAGACTGCTCGAGGAACACTGGGTCGCCTCGCAGATCAATCTGGTGCGTGATTTCTTTTAGGAACTTGATGTGATTTATAATACCCTCTTCGTAGAGAAGTTGGCAAACACTGAACGCCATCTCGACGTATCCAGGACTCATACTCTTCGGGCAGAAGATCAGATCGACGAACTCAAGAAACTCAATAGATCGATCTTTCGTCCAGCGATAACCTTTAACAAAGATGCTAAACGCGCTGCTCAAGAGGCCAAAATAGAGCAACGCTACGAGGATGAAAGGCGTGAACGAGAGAAGGCAATGATGGACATCAGAGACACTCAGAATCGTCTCGGTCAGGCTGCTACCTATGAGCCGCGAGATGGAGACGAAGGGATTCAGACTGGTGACGGCAAGTTTCGAACCGCGGAACAACACGCAGCAAGGAAGGAGCAACGAAAGCGCTACCAATTTGAGGCAGGAGCTTCTGATGATGAACTCGAGGATGAGCTGGATGACAATCTTGACGACATCTCCAAGGTCACGAAAAGCTTGAAAGCCCTTGGGACAGCCATGGGACAGGAACTTGATGCACAGAACAAACGTCTCGATGTCATTGCAGACAAAGCCACGACCCTCGATAACGGTGTCTTCAGACAAACTGAGAGGGTAAGGTCACACGCACGTTTCCAGCACAGTATTAACACCCCCTACAGCTCAAGAGGATTAAGTAGTCCCCTTTCGTTACACCGGATTTCGTGCCTTATCAGCTGGGACTGTGCGGTAGCAGCTTCGCTAGATACCTTTGTGTCGATTCACGGTCTTGACTCCATGTCTGAATTACTGATCTCAAGAAAAACAGTTCTTATCTTGTGCTGGTCGAGATTGTTGAATCGGTACTGAATAGTCCGAGTCACGTGTAAGCCGCCACTAGGGCCTAGACCAAATTGAGTACCTGCCGAGGCTATGCCGAGATGTCACTCATCGTCATCGACTCCTCGAGCAAGAGTATCTATTGCTTATAACATAGAATACAGTCCTGTAATATTTAAGCAGAGCAG
>JBBPJX010000015.1:0-44966 GCA_038088955.1 Neotropicomus parvogracilis
TCCAATAGCTTTGGGAAGGGTAGAACACTTTTTGAAGTGAAGCTTGGATATGGCAGAAGGGCTGACATCAGTTTTCTTGGCAATGGCTTTACCAGAATGACCAGCATCAAGCAAAAATAGGATGATACATAGATTATTGAGTGTAAAAAAGAGATCTGACCATGATAATGGTTGAGAACAAAGGAGTGTGGGAACTTCTTTAAACTCAGACATACTATTGATATGTATATCTTTGTTTATACAAATAAACAAATACAAATAAACAATGATTTGACTGACATCCTAGTCATGAATTAAAAAGTGAAAAAACTCTTTCCATGATGTTGCTGATTTAAAAGGCTCATATCTCCATGGCCTGCAAACCAATTCACATGATCCAAGTTTCCATTTATAGCCAAGAGTGTCTACTACATTTCATCTCACCAAAGCTAAGCAAAGTTCCCACACTTTTTGGTGGTGTGCTTCAAACACCATTGTAAGTGTTACGCTGCAACAAGTGGCTTAAGGACGAAGTTACGAGGGAAGCATCCACTCAATAGTAGGATGGAGGCTATGATGAGGGTGGGCTCGGGGGAGAACACAGATGAAGTAATAGAGCAAAGGCAAGCATCTCTCAACAGTGAGACGAGACTGAGGAGGACAGGGACAAGGGATGAGGACGAGGATGACTACAACAGTCAACAAGGATGAGTGACAAGGATAATTACCCGAGGATGAAGGATGAGGGTTACAGGGCACGATTCCTGTGGGTGAGACGAGCAACAAGTAACATGGATTGCAGGAGATGCAACATAGGTTACAAGAGAACAAGTCTAAAGTACGAAGAGAAACAAGTCAAGTATAAATACTAGAGGGGAGGCTGCGGAAGGCAGTACTCTCCTATGAAGATGAGATGAGTCAGATTGAAGCGCAGTCAACAGGGAATGATCACCATTGAGAACTGGAAAAGCAATGGTGATGCAACAAATGATGTACCAGCCTGTCGGATATCAAAGGTATGTACATGGTGACCAGGCTGTGGAAGGCAATGAGGAAGAAAGGAAGGAAGGAAGAGAAAGAAAGAATCATACAATGCGTCAAAAAGAGATGCCATCTATCAGAAGAAAGTGTAATGAGTACTCATAGTCTATGCAGAATATATGTAGGTATGTAAGTGGGCGATGGCCTGTGTGACAAGAAGAAGTTGAGAGGAAAGAGAAAATATTGTAACAGTAAGTGTTAACATGGAAAGGGTTTTTGGAGTCACTGTACCTCATTGTATCCCTATTCCACACAATCCCCCCCAAACCAGACTTTGTCTCACCATTAAAGAGATGCTCCTCTTGTCCACCATCACCCCATCATAACAACAAGTCTAGTGTACATCAGTGAATCCCAAAGGAATAAATACATATGGATCAGTTATGTAAGTAACTGACAAGTCAAAAAGGGCAATAGCAAGGCAATGCCAGACTGTGATCAAGAAGGTATTGGCTTGCAACAATCTGATGAAAGTGAAACAAAGGGGAACATCTGTCAGGTATCAAAGTAATGCATTGATCAGGAGAAATGATAAATGGTCGGAGTTGTGAATGGACACACAGTGTCGGCGACTGTTGCGAATGGCGATGTTCATTGTCATCTGCATCATCTGGTCACGAGCAGATCTGCGCTCGAGACCACGTCGGCGAGCACGTTAGCGGATAGCAGTGATCGAAGTGGGGGACCGAAGGGACAACACAGAGGTCGTCACGATCGTTTGCGTCAATGCTGTCTCAGACGTGGCTGCGCGCATGAGGGGGTACGGCAGGGGTAGGTTTGTTTTATGTTTTTCTGGCTTGTCAGCCGCGACTGTGGGAAAGGGTAGGAAAAGGCACGATCGACCCGAAAAAAGGAATGTGCTAAATACCTGATGCCAACGTGACATCTTGGTCTGTATCCTACAATTCCACTGATAAAGACGAAACACAGCCCAGAGCCTTCGATTTGAATTAGTTTAATGCTCGGCTCTTCTGACGCCCTACGACATGATATACACTGGGAAACCATGACTTCGATACATAGTTCCTGAAGTGCAATTCCCAATCATAAACGAAGTGCATGTGGTCAAAATTTGCCCGTAGATCTAGGCCCTACAATCAGGGGACGACGTACAGACCGAATATTTATTGTTTGTCCATGGAACCGATACCCTTCATTCATTCATATACAACGTCCATCGACTCTTGATCGGACCCTCCTTCCTCTTCATCGAGTTGCACGTCCGGATCGGACTCGTCATGATAGACCTAATAAACAAGTGAGAGAATCCCCGGTAAATCCACGCATGCATACCTTAAATGTGACACGAGACTGCATTGGGTCCACTGCTGACCACGCGACGGGCACGCACGTCCGCTTTGTCGGGAAAAATATCTCACCAACCCATTCGCTTGCAACAGAAGTAATCGAGGCTTCTGTGTCTCCAACAAATACCATTCTCCACGGCACATTCTTCAATTCGGGAGGCAAATGATTTCGCAGCTGTTTCATACCCTCATCTGGTTTTTTGTGTTTCGAGCTGATGGTTACTTGAATTGCATATATCTCCTGATCAAATATCATGGCGCTGTCAATGCCAGGGAAATTCTTGGGTGCGACCCAATAATATGGAGGCTTTGCGACGCTCACTGACGTCCAGTTCGAGGAAACGAGAACGGCCGTCCCACGGAGTCGGGTGGCGCCGCTCAATCCTTGTAGCCAGTGGCACTCCATAGGTTTCCCGGCAGAAATATAGCTGTGAAACCAAGATTCGTAGATATAACCGGCACCCTGACGAGTCTCCTCGCACTGACTCATAGCACGAAAGAAATCCAGCTTGCTGGCATTGTCTTGATTTTGGAGTGCCTCTCCCAGCATGCGGCGAAGGGTTGGCGTCGGCACATAAACGCGGGAAAGTCTACGAACGAAACCAAGCTCGGCGGACACATGAGGGCCACAAAAATAGAACTGGGAAGGGGAACTGTCGGAAAGGTTATTCCCCACCACTGCGAGTAGCACGGATCGACACTTCGCGACGGCATCTGGCGCGCATTTTTTGTACTCTTCCTCGATTTCCGAATCTGGTATATCTCTTTCGACGTATCGTAGTAATCTTTGAGGAACGCCACCCCACTGTCTCGCAAGGGAGGTCATACGCTCGACGTCTCGCCCCGATAGCTTACTAAACTGTTTGTCAGACCAGCTCCAGTGAAACATGTACCACTCACGCAAGGTCTGTGACCTCTTTCTCGGTCCAGACATCCATGACATAACACTCAGCCTTGGCTTGCTTGCTCCATTCTTTCCACCGTACCTCCCTGGGAGAGGTCGCCTGGATGGTTCGAATTCCATCCACGCAAGCATAAAAGAGGTCGTCTGGATTTGTAATTTTGGCATTAGAGTCCACGAGAGCCCATGTGACACGAGAATCTTTCAGCGGTTCCTCCTCTCTGAGAGAGTGAAAAGTGACTCGATCTCGAAAGATCACATAGAGGGATGTCTCGCCGATCATGAACTGTATCGCAACAACACTGTTCCCCGCGAGCAGGTCTACAAGCAAGTAGATAAGAAAGAGTGTTTTCCCTGCAGACACGAAGCAAATATATAAATCCAAGACGAACTGAAAGTTGTCCAACACGTACCGATTCCGGGCTGTCCCGTAACGAAAGCCCCTCTGGAGTATAACCTATCTTTTCTTCAATGATCGTGTTGAAAATCCGTCGAAAGCCATCCATATATCCGGCAAGGTCGATGTATTCGAATTCATCGGGATGCGTCCGTTTCAGAATCGCTTGAGAATTACCCCAAGCTACGCTGGCAAACTCGTTCAGCTGGTCACGTACTTTATCTGAAACAGATATTTCTGACATAGGAGGAGAGCTGTCGGAGTTTAAATCTCCCAAACCTTTTTCTGTCCGAGCTGCGTGCCACCTCCAACGTCCACTGTGACTCTGACTGGGTAATGAGCGGGACTCACAAGAATCATGACCTTCATTGGCTCACCAGTTCGTAGTTTCGCCTCACCCGATCCCTCCCTATTTCCCCTGCTTCCCAACTACACGCTGCGTGTTCCATGACTTGCCCCGTTCTTGCATTACTAGTGTGCTTCGCGACTTCCTCACTCTGTGCCACTAGCATAGCAGTCGTGCGACTCGCCCGGCTGTGTTGATCGCACCAGGTCTGTCATTGTTCAAGTGACCCATCCTTGGCTGGTTTCATGTCTAGGCGCCCTGCTCTCTTTCTAACATCAACTTGCCGAGACGCCACTGTTGCATCTCCAGACGATCCGCAAGGCATGATTCAACGCGTTCTCACGATCCTCACGTCAACCTTTCCGTCTGATCGAATCTCGCTAAACACCAGTTCCCTCGAGTGGGATGTTCAGCAGCGCCGACGGATCCATGGGTGCCAAGTACATCATTTACGCATCCATTATATTGGTACGCTTCTTGGTACAGAAATGTACAAAGCTGACACAGGTAAAACCGTGGTGGTATACGACGAGTATCAGGTGTAATCTATAGCAAGCGTTCCAAACATTCTAGTCTTGGTGGTAGTAAAGTCCAACAGACGACACGCTCATCTCAATTGAATCTAACCAGCCGCACGCCACGCCAAGACCACGACTGCCAGTCCATTCTGAAGAAAAAAAATCCCAGGGCATCCAGAAGGTCGGGCCATAAGTTGTGGGTTGGTCGACATGGAGTCCAACTTGTCTAGAAGTAAATAGGTTGAAAAGAACACTTATTTCTTGAAAATTAAATGGTACGATTAGTGGAATTGACACCTGACCCGCAAGCATGCAGAGACGCTGGACTTGGAACGATCGCTCTATATATAGGGTCGACCTGAAGTTCGAGCATGAACTTCATGATGAACTGATACGTATGTTCGTGCCATATTTGAGGAGCCGCGACTATGCGTCCACCATTCGCGTTTTGGGAGTCGCCAGAACATAAAGTGAGCTTGCACACGAACACGAGCCCATACCTCGTTTGTGAACCGACTGGCATCTCGTCTTGTATCGCTGAACAATCGTATAATTCCGAGTAGCACTATACTCTGATAAATGTAAGACACATTCGATATATCCTGGAACATATCTCCTCGTCAACTGACCCTCTGATCGATCATGTGTCCAGGATCAAGGTGCTGGGTCGTCGCATGTCCACCGCTCGTAGCATCAAGTGTCGCGAAAAATTTATCGAGGCTCGTAATCGAAAGATCTCTCACTGAATCTAGTTGGCCTTTGCTTCCGTAACTCGGCGCTGATAGCAGGCAAAGAGAGAATTCGTTCGCCTTGATCATCCACCTTAGAGACGATCACGTTGGTCGAAACACCGTCTATGTATCCATACGAGTCCAGCGTGACCCACGCATCAAAGCAGCCTTCGCTCGATGGGGGAACGGCGAGACTACAGAGGGAGTGAGATCATTGATATATGCGCCACTAAAGTCGAAATTTACCGGTATTCCTCGTCGACCGTCGCCCAAAGAGGTAGACGCGTCGAAGCCACAGGCAAGTCGTCTTGCATGACCCGGAGCACGTCCGTACCGTTTATTGTATATTCATTGACGTACAACGACCCGCGGTCAATCTCTACCGTGAGTGATGCCAGTCCATCTGACGAGCGCCATGTGCCGACCAGGTTTTGTCTCGCTACGTGTTCCAACACGTGGTCGAACGCAGCTTGTATTTGGCTCGTGATAAACTTTGTGAGTTCAATCGTCTTCGACGTCGGCCCCGACTGAAGCACGATGATGCCGTACGAATTAACAGGGTTGAGCATAAACGATGTATGATAACCAGGAAGTTCTCCTACTGCACCGACGTCAATGAAGAAACGTCTGTTCGTAGGAATTTTGCTCACGCTTTCGATACAATTTTTGTTTTCTGCCATAAGAGTCAGTCGAAGTATAGATCTCCCATAATGCTCCGACGGCGGAATAGTCATCGAACCACGTGTGGATTGGACGCATCCATTCGCGGACCGTAAACGGAGATAGTATGCTCTCGGGTCGTTGAGGATTTATCAACACCTGCATGAGCTTGACAAGGTCGGAAAGTGAGCTCATTTGTCCCCCAGCTGGGTTCATTGCATCCTTGAAATCTTGGTCCTAGACATAACTCAGCATTGAAAACGGGAGACGCGCCAAACCACGCACGATTTCCCAAGGGTTAACCGAAGGCACGACGACATCGCGTATGTTTTCCTCGGTCACCAAGAACGAGCTTCCATTGAATCCCAATGGCCCAAAAATATCTTTTTGTACCAACTCGGCGTGCGTCGACGCCGCAGAGGGTCCATTCGCAGCTATATTTGCAGCCACGTTCGCCATTCCCAGCAGAGAATAACCAGTGTTCGAGTACACGGGATATGTATATGGAGCCACAATCGGTCGGCTCTGCGCGACCCCATCGAAAACTTCCTGGTGAGAAGGAAACTCGAGACCGTTGTACTCTGGAGGTCCACTTCCAAATATCGACTCCGGCCAGTGTCCCCGTGCGTTCCCTGGAGGCAAATCTCTGCCGATGCCTGACATGTGGCTCATTAGAGCACGGAAGGTAATGGGTGCATAGTATTTGTTGTACCAAAATTCGGGACACACTGTTGAAATGGGATCGTCCCTGGGAAGAAGGGTTAGGAGTTTAGTTTTCGTTCAAGTTCCAATGTTGCTTTCCTTACAATTTGAGCACACCGCGATCACGAAGAATGAAGGTTTCGAGCGCAGTGATTAGTTTTGAGATGGATGCGAGTCTATAGATTGAGTGTCTGTCAACCGTGCCGCCTACATCCGATTCGTTGGCTCGGCGCGTTCCCCAAAAAGCTTCGTACAGCGAACCTTCGGACCCAACGACGGCCACACTGAGACTGTCGATACCTCCTCGGTCAAAGTAGCGCTGTAGGGTAGAATCTAGCTGGCCGAATGCATTCTTCAATGTTAGCTCTGATCCAGAGGGGGCATTTGTTGCCAGAAATGACGGGAGTGGTGCACGGCACTCATAGGATGACTGAGATTGAGGCGACAATGATGGGTGAGCCAAGAAACTAGTGGATATCAGGGAGCGGATTGCAACCTGTAGGAAGGCTGCAACGGCGACTGCATTCAGGAGGAGACTCCATCGCACCCAACGTGGAGTGGATGGCTGCACATTTTTGTTCGGGGAAGCCACCTTCGTCATCACTGGAAGTGGGTGGTCTATTCGGTGTTTACGAGGAGTCCAGCCTGCCTAGGAAGGGACCAGAAGTTCGGCTGTTAACTTATACCGATCTATAGAAGCCATGTAACCATATGGTAGCGGTTGAGTTTTGGTGGCCGTTGCCCATTTTGCCTTTTGCTGTCGAGTCTCATGATTGAACTTAAACATCATTCATCGACAACCTGCCACGACTGCTAGGTGCAGCCTCATGGAGACAGCCAGAACAGGCCCGCAGCGTCACAAGCTTTAATCACCGACAGAACTGGTGGTAGCTACAGTATTCTACATGGGTTATACCTCAGGCCCAGGCCTCAAGAACAGGGTCCATCATACTGTCGAACGTCTCGTTCAGGATTGATGATACGAACACGACGTTGGATGAAGGTTTCGTGAAGATTCAGGCTGATGCCCTTCCCTAACCTGAGTCACGAGGTTGGTTTGAAGGTGTGTCCAGTTTTTTTTCTAATCATCAAAACACATCCATACTCTGGGTTACGTTCTGCGCTTCCTACAGTGCTCCTCATAGTTCTTCGACGTTTCCTCGTATACTTGAACCCAATCCTTGCACAAGTGTGGCTGCGTTAGATCGGCGGCCAGACTTGCATCCATGACTGGTTCCAGGGTCACGTCCGCGCGACAGAGTGCCATCATTCGCAAGTAATTCAGGCAATGATGCACATGCACGGCCTGCGCCTCGTACGTACGGTCCGCACCATCCTCGAGGGCTTGTCGAATACGTCCAAGACAATGAAGTTCATGGTACATTGTCAAGGCAAACGGACGATGTTCTGGTCCGAAACACACCCACCCATCCCCGACCGTCGGGAACTGCGTTTCCCACTGCTCTAGTGCATCGTCCCCGTTGATAGGATAACGCAGAGTATCCTCCGGGAACATGATGGCGTCCTGTACCTCCATGGGGTAGTATGCAGGATAGTCGTCTCCGACCCAGCCTGTGCATGTTCAACAATAGTGAGTACATCGAATAAGCCTCGCAGGTTCGTGGACTGACTGTAATGTGTGTCAGGCGTGCTGTCACCATTGACGTCCATTGCGGTTCCAGGAGGATTTCTCACAATACTTGCACTCCATACCGCAAGCAGGACTGCAATAGTCGACCACAGAGCAAGCTCCCAGGATACCGATGGATGGTTTCTTCGTGTCTCCATGTAGAGGTTATGCGGTATGGCTCGTTCGTCCTGCTCTCACATGGGAGATACACCCCCGTCTCGATTTGGACACCGTGATATATAAATCGTACGTTGCTGTGATTTGAACCTCCGTTGCTTCGCACAGGCATAGCATTACGCAAAGACCCAGTCCGCGGCCACAATTCTTGTTGTGATCCTTTTTCGGCGAGTGATAGAAAGATCAGGCTCGCTTGCCTTCTCTACTGTTCCTCCCCGTGGGTTCCAGAAACCGTCAGGTCGCAAATATCAATGCCCTTCTCGTTCACAATTCCGTTAGTCAACTTCCGCCAGTCTAGCTCACATTCCTACCATCCTGTTCCTGCTCCGGATGAAGAAACTCTGCCGGCCTCGTCGGAGAATAAGGAGGCTCGCACCTCACCGTCTTGGCACCACTTCTTCGATCCCTCATTCTGGCTGACCTTACTCGCCGTCCTATCCATCGCGGTTACTATTCGGAATCTCCTTTCTGTACAGTTGCGTCCTCAAGACCCACATATCAGGTACCCGAAGGCTACCATTCGTAGCCCCTACAATGGGCTGGAAAAGCTCGTACGAAACGAGTCATCACCATTATGGCCGCTTTCGGCTACCTATGACCCAGATTTCGTCGGAGCGACGGAGGGCCAGTACATTCATCATGCGCTCAGCAATGGGTCGGTCGTGCGGCTGGACTCGAAGGTATGTGTATCTGTCACACCTGAGGGCCGCTCTTTCACCCACGTTCGCTCCTATCCTACAGCGCACCATCATTATACAGCACCGCATCCGCGATTACGGCCTTGAGTACTGCGCCGTCAGACTAGAGCTGTCCCGTTCGACCAAAAGTGGGCACGCCCACACCGCACGAGGATACGGACATATCGGGGAGAGTCCATACCTCGCTTTGTGGCGTCTAGAGGATATGGAGAGCAAGGCTGTACTCGCCTCATCCGCGTTTCCAACTCCATTGCCCTCGCGACGGGAATTTCTTGGCAATATCGAGCTTGATGGAATGCGCTCCGTGCAATCACCCGCCTTCCAGTGCGATATGGGTTCAATTCAAAACCTGGAGATCGCCGTGGCCTGCGCATCCGATCCTTGTATTATGGAGTTCCGACTCAGGACGTTGCCACGACAAGGTGCTTCCGCGTGTTTTGATGAGCGTAAGCTTGTTTCTAAAGTTGTTATCGCAGGCTTCTACGTCATCCAAAGCGAACAGCCACCTATGTCCATATAGAGTAGCTGCAAGATATCCTTAGGCCTAGGCGTATTCATACCGTGGCGGATCATGGGCACAACGCCACACGCATCTGCGAGTCGCTGGTTTTATGTAATTTCACCGAGCTCGACAGTTTAGGATTGCTGTGTCTTCGAGGAGTAGGCAATGCGCTACTGCCAAGAGGAGTCGAGGATTGAGCATCAATTGTACGCGTGTACCAACGGCAATCTTGGAAGCTCCGTCATTCGCTCCACGACTCAGTCGCATCATAATCATACCGTTGCTCCGACACACCTTAATGGAGTTTTGACTCTTTCTCTGAGCGGCCATATGACACCGTGACATTTTGTCACCAAACATCATCGCGCTGCCAGCATCATCACTTCTGCTCGAGATGGCACCGACTCACCGGTAAGGATCACGCGCTGCGAAGTGGGGCCGAACACGATGATTGCGTACAGCTTCGGCAAGAACGCTTGCGGAATGATCGCTCCTCGTGTTTCGGCCCTGCGGCATTCGTGATTGATCCCTCCACATAATCAACGCTACCACCCTTTTGTTGTTCTGTTTGCAAGAAGTCACAAACAATATCGTAAGACAATGCCTTCCCACAAGTCACACCACCCGCCGTCTTGTTTTTGGTCTAGAATCATGCGAGGTCTTGGCACGGCTGTGTTAGATTGGGTTCGGCGCTGTCGCATCGGGGGGAAAAAGTCCGTTTTTTCGATCAAATCATACTTGCATTGAGCGTAGACAAGACGCCCAGGAAATAGCACAAGCGCAGTAGTATGATCTATGCTGTGCTTCCGGACCTTTCGAGTTCACCATCGGGGGGTCTGGCTGTCGCCGTCTGAGTCTTTGCACTGCCTCCCATCCTGTGTGGGCCATGCATCCGTGTGCAGGATATCGAGCAGGGACATTGAATTCATTTATTAGCCTGTGTGTGAGGCTCGTGGAGGCCCCGCGTACTTTTCCTCCCACTTTCCTTTTTGTCGTCATGCAGCTTGCATCGAGCTCCACTTTCTCAAACATGTTCTTCGTCGTGTTGGTCATCCTCTCGGCATGGTCTGTTGTGGCGCAAGCTGCTGGTGAGTCGAATGGCTGCCCGCGCTCGTACTATCGAGTGCTGAAGACGAAACGCAGCCATTAATGTTGAAAGGGACCCTATCGTTATATTTGACCGTCGTACGTCAGCCATGGTGAAAGCGAGGAATGCCTCCTGACGACGACGTATAGCAGCAGCACACGGCGGTTTCTCGAAGCGCGCGGAAGATTTGGCGTGGTATGTTTTCAGTGAAAGTCAGTGACTCGTACTCGTTAGAGGATGTGTGACTGACATGAAAGCCGTATACATTACAGCGGGGGACGAGAATGATGACCCCCAGAGGCGGTCGGATATCCCAGTGGATGAAGCTGAACTGGAGCACGCTGGACGTAAGTAGTATCGATTGGCTGGGTCAGAACTCGTAATTCATGACAATTTGGTGAAAACAACAGCCAGCCACCCCAACGACGATGCCTGGTACCTTCTATTGGACGATAAGCCAGCCAGTAAATATTCTTTCCCAAGATGTAAACTTGCAACTCACAGATTCTGCGTCACAGGCGAGGGAGATTGAGACGTTCTCGCTCGGAATATGAATCCACGAGCGAGTGATGGTCGCCGTGGAGTGTAGTTTTCTAGACTCAAGAGAGCGGTTAGTGAGAAGTAGAAGGCTGGTTCCCATCAGGTTACGGTGAACAATCTTTCCTATTTATTACAAGTCTCTTCAACCCCTTTCAGTCAACATACGGACCGCGGATCTGGATTTTGTATGACTTGCGACTGTTACCTTTACTCACTTGCCACTTTTCAATGTTATTTTTCGTCCCCTTCCTTTTGACATCTTCATGCCAGTGAGCCAACTTGTAGTACCTTCCCTACTTCAAGGAGACTTGTAGCAGTAGGATGTTTGTCGGTTTCAGTGTGTTTGCTTTCTTGCAATTGTTGAGACTGGACACGCTGTAACATTGCTGTACATAGCGCTTCAGCACAATCGTAAGATCAGAGTTGAACACAACTAGCGCTGCTATGACGGAGCGCTCTTCGAAAGTTGTGTCCGCAAGTTTACTAGTCGACTTCACGTGAGCCTTCCGGGCTTCCGGCTATTTGGCTAGCTTTTCCAAGCTCATTCCCGCCATTATCACAATCAGCTCAGCAACAATTTGTGTCAATTCGGCTTCTCGATGACAATATCGAACAGTGGCAATGTAGTAACACGGAAATGAATCTACTACCGCAAGATTAGGTTCAAGTTGCCATGCCCGATAGACCTGCCGGATGGTGTATTCTCTGTCCATGCTACTAATCAGCGCTCAAGTGCTGGGTGTCTTGTTATAAATACAGTTCATTTTTGGAACCTCTCAGCAAGTTGCACCTATCCACTGAAGTCCTTTCCTGCTGAACCTTTTTTTCCCGTTGCCATACCGAATTTGTGCCGCTCCGCAAGAGGAACAAAGTGCTTTTCGTGATCACATTATCCTAGTTGTGGTTAAAACGCCGTGCGATGCGGTCTAGTTGTACGCCTCACCTCAGCAACTCTTTCAGCATTCACCTTAGTCGGGGAAGAGTACGATGAACATGCTGCCCCGGCCATCTGCGCCACCTATGACATGAATACGTGGGTTTCGACGTCTTTATTTCATCCTCTTTTGACGTTTCGGGGTTGAACAGACCGGAATCACTACTACGTCGTCTTGTTCTGGAATAACCATGCTTCTACGCTTCCCTTTCACAGCACAGCAACCATATGGGCCACCACGTTGTGTTACTGGTCGTCCTTTTCTCGTCGCGATAATGTCCGTCCCGTCCACAGCAAGTCACCTTATACCTCGTCTGCTTGGCGATGCTCGAGAACACATTCCTGTACACGATATTCGGAATTGGGGCGCTGGCGGTGCTCGTCTTGAACTGCCTGCCCGGGTCCGTCTTTTTCAGGATCCCCGAGCCGATCCAGGTATGCTTGGGCCCAAACCTCGCAGTTCGCACGACGATGATTCCATGCTTGATGGTTGCGTCTCCAAGATGCTCGCGGCGGGTTTGATCGTGAACCGCATCGCGCACGCAGCCTCATCCGACTTTAGCAGCGTCGGTACGGCCAGTTCCGATCAGTGTTTTGCGGAACCTCGGCGTCGGTCTTATTATAACCAACGAGGACTATCCGGCGGGCCACACATACCGCTCGAGGCATTTTGGACAGAAGGTTAAAATTTAGAAGAGAGGTCAAAGGAGGATTCGATGTCAATTGTTTAGCGTATAAACATAAGTCAGAATTGGGCGCTGCCGCACTTGGAGGAAAGGGACCGTCTCGATCAAATCGCACCTGCCTTGGACGTAAACAACATGGCCGCGAAATAGCACAAGCGCAAGCCGACCCACAAAAGGATGTTGTATTCGTAATACCCGTAATGAGTCTGTCTGACCATTACCGTTGCACAGCCTTCCATCCTGTGTAGGCCCATGCAAGCCAACAGGACTTTGAATGCATTATTATCCCGAGCCGAGGAACGACCTCTTTGCTCTTTCCCCCTACTTCGAATCCCTCTTGTAGTCATGCAGTTCGCGTCAAACTCTGCTTCATCAAAGTTGTTCTTCGTCGTGTTGGTTATCCTCTCTGCATGGTCTGCCGTGGGGCAAGGTGCCGGTAAGTCGAACGGCTGGCCATGCTCGTACCGTCGAATGCCCATACGAAACATAGCCATCAATGCTAAAAGGGATCCTGTTGGCGTCCGTGCGTCGTCCGCGGTGGAAAACGACGAATGCCCCATTGACGACGACACATCACAGGAAATAATGGCCCTAATCTCTCGGAGCGCGTAGATTCTGCAGAGGATATAGCATATTGGTGGGTTTATGCTGCTCGTGAGTAACGTTTGCTCCTCAAAGGCCTCGTGTGACCTGTGTGAACGTTGCATTGCCTTGCAGCGGAAGGAGACGAGAACGCCGACGATGATCTACAAACGCGGGCTAATATTCGGGCGGAAGATGCTGATTTGGAACACGCTGGATGTAAGCAGCACCGATTATGAGGGTTGGAACTCACAACTCATGACAATTTGGTGACAACAGTGGACCCCCACGTGATCGATTTCTGGTATATTCTGTCTGATGATAAACCAATCAGTAAATATGTTTCCGAAGAGGTAAACTTGTAATTCACCGAGATCTGCATCACAGGTGAGGAGAATTAAGACGACTTCGCTCGGAACGTGAGTACGCGAGCGAGTGACGATCGTCGCGGAGCATACTTTTCCTAGACGCGAGAGAGTGGGAGTGAGTGATGATTAGAAGGCTGACTCCCATCAGGCCACGCCAGTTCTTTTCCTACTATAACTTATTACAAAGGCATGAACATCACATCTAATTTTCGTATGACTCGTGATTGTCACTTTCGCCTGCAGGATTTCCATTGTATTTAGGATCGTTGTTTCAGCCTCTTCTTTTTGATGTCGTCGTGGATCAACTTGTAGTATTTCATTTCCTTATTGGAGGACAATGCAAACCCTGTCGTTCAATGTACCAAGACAGCTGAGAGAAGTATCTCGTACGTGCACAGAAGCTTCGGCCTCATTTGTTCTATCGTGTGGTCAATCAGTCGACTCGACTTTATGCAAAGCTGATTCATATATACATGCAATAGGCAGTCTCGTTCAGCCTCGAGAAGAAAGCATGAGCTGCGGGACCTCCAGCACTTGGGGAATGGACGACGGCATAGAACAAGTATCCAGAACTTCGATCGAACGTAAGACAAACATACGTTTAGTTGACATGCAGGCAACGGTCATAGTTTCCATTCTGGTTGGCTCCCCACCACTGCGGGAAGAGGTGGGACTTGCCTACTGCACCCCGGACGGCAAAGGATGGGGATAGAATGAACACCATGACTTGCGTACCGCCGTCGAGCGCTGCCAAACAGAGCATTTTCTGAGTGAGGATATATCTTATGAATGCCGTACGGGAACACACCTGCAGTAACGATGTAACTGTATTTTTGGAACCAGCGAGGATAGCGAGTTCTGATCCACCACTGGGATGTCAACGCAATGATGATGTAAGATAGGAGGAATTGATGCCCCCGACGAGCACGCCGATCGTCCCGCTGAATAAAAATAAGAGGTTGGTCGGGTGGCTCAGAATTGAGTGCGTATCAGATGATGGGTGTGTATAAGCAGTCAGGGTTGTAGTAAATACTCAAAGAACCATACCGTTCCAGCAGTGAGCGTGAAGTCGTAGTGTGTGGGGAGTACTAGCAGCCTTGGGCTCGGCCAGTAGTACGGTAGGAACACTTGACCTCAAGTTAGTCAGTATGGTTTGCAAAGATCATGGCCATGATGTGCCAGAAGTAGACCGGTACAAGTTATCAGGATGACCTCGTGCCAGGTATTAGCGTTTTGAGCAACACGGAACGCTTCCGGTGATAGCCAGCGCCATGAGCCGGAGTCACCCGACACACCCTTCCGACCTGGAGAACTCCTTCGTGACAAGGTCTCGGCACACACACCCGGGCCATCGTGCGATTCGACTCGGGTTTTCCGCGAATCTGCGACCATACATAAAGAAGGTCCGATGTGAAGTTCGAGCGCGAAGGTTGATTCGTCCCTATCCGGGTATGTGGAACACTCGCCGTTGCCTACGGCGGGAGACACTAAGATGAGCGGCGGGCACAAGGAACAGGACCACGCTCTGTTGGGGGGGACTGCGACGTACGGGTACAAGGGGCGGCTACCGAGTCCTAAGGACACATCGGGACTATATATGTACCCTGTATGCCAATCGTAGTGCAGCAAGTGTGCCGGGGCGTTACAGTATGCTGCATTCGACAAGGACGTAGCATAGTAAGTCACTAAAACAAAATTGTGATTAGCGCTCGACCAATCGACAAGTTCCATTTGGCAGCACCTCCACTCGGAAACCTAGTAGTATACTGGTCCTCAGACCGTCGCGTGCCGCGGATGTGCACAACGTTGCTCCATCGAGTCAACATGTTTCACTGGGCGACTTATATACCCCAGTGCGACTTTTACAAGGTTGATTCAATGTTCTCCTTTTGTACACAGACTTATCAGCATCATCAGTGGTTGCACATGAGGGGAATAACAGGGTAACTTTGAGGAGCGCTCACTTTCCTTACTGGATTCAAGTTGAAACCCAGTGTGACTGTGCACACGCTGCGCATCTACCGTGCAGTTGCCATTGCCTACGAGCAGCCGTGGGTCCGTGGCATTGGATGCAATCGGGTAGGTGTCCACATTGTAAGCACGCCGGCTTACTTAGTTCCCGTTGACTAATATATATACCGTCCGTGGTACTGAATCATACCGATTCAGTATTCTCTGCCTTTTGGCTTAGTGGCTGCGCGCGGCGGTCCAGTCATTACACACATCTAGGTGTGGCAGTGCACTGTTTCCTCCGCCGCTCAAAGAAGGTACACACTGTCCGTGTGCAGACTATAGATATGAACAGCAGTGCTTATGAAGGCAATAAGGAGGTCGGATAAGACTTGATGACGGATCGAATCAGGAGCCGTGTCATCTACAACTGGCATGTGTGTATCGGGCCCTCGAGCAACTGAATTTTGTTCTGTGAGAGAATGTCCATGCTGTGCCCAAATGTTGACAACTAAATACCTCGGTGATGAGCTCCACCAATCGATGTGACATCGAGCATGGGTGTGCTCGCCCACAAGAACTCAGGGTGCGGTCTATGACACTGGCATGTACAGTACTGTGGTGGCACAGAGGTGTCTCAAACGTCGTACCTGCAGACTCGGAGTATCCGGCCCTTCCACCAGCCTGAGAGTCTTCACCTCCACAAAGTAAGAGCGTCTTGTCTGCACATCTCGCTTCCGTTTTTGTATCGTTGCCAATGATCAATGTCCCATTTCATTCGAGGTACAAAAGAATGTTCGGAGGGACATAAAGCGTGGGGCCGTCGACGTTGTTATTGAAAGCCAACTTATGTTGATCTGTGCACGACCTCGTCAAGAATTACGACGGAAATTTTACATTCCCCGTCTATGGCTCGGATATCCACCAAATATTGGTGCATTATTGGCGGCCATCCGTGGTAGACTCACCACTGAGTGCTGGTAAAATTGGTACGGCGAAAACGCCTACAAACAATGGGCTCTCCTCCGAGTCAACTTGCCACCTCACCACCACCTTGGACACGGACTTGGGGGTCCGACATCAACATGGCGATATCTCTATCGCTACGAGAATCCATCGATCTGGCCCCTGAATCGTACCGGGGAGTTTTTCGCTTTCCTTAACGAGCTTTTGACGCAAACCTCCCATAGTTTGCGAGGCATCACTTTATATATCTGCACTGCATCCAAGATCCCGTCGGACTGACTGTACGTGACTCGTGTCGGAATCATTCGTCGTCATTGTGCACCTCTTGTCTGGGAACATATTATTGTTCGTGGCGTGCAGTCTTTGAGTTTGGTAGCTTATGTTCGGCGTTTTTACAGTAACACTCATTCCAGAGTCGTCGTCGTTATCAACGACGAGCGTCAAAGTGTCTGCCGGGCTATGCTCGACGTTACGGACAGCTTCCATTTTTAAGCATGATGCAATCATCCTTTTTATAAACGATGACTTTGGCGCAGCCGCTCGATAAAGAGCATCTGTTTCCAGGCCGTCCAAGTAGTCGGGCTAATCGAGTACTTGTTGCGGAGGTTTTAACGGATGTGAGTCCGCGAGTCAAATTCGTCGTATGGAACGGCAAGAGACGTGGGTTGCGTTTCAGGTAGAAGAGAATCTGGGAGAAAAGGCTATGCTGATGGCTTTTTGCCATCGGATGCGTCGTTGTAACTTGGGGAGACCGTGGCATGCTTGTCGAGTTACACGGGCCAGGAAAGGGACTTTGTCTTCCTATTCTGGTTCGTGTACTGCCAAAGAATATTGCCTCCCGCCGCAACTGGCTGTAAATCAAGATCCCACGCTGCCATAAGTACTTATATATGAAGGAAGGCTCCGTCAGACAGTTGTCGTCCACCCATCGCATCCAACATGTCGTTTTACCATTGGAAAGGTATTTTTTTCTCCCGTCCCTAGACCATGTTTCCTGATCTACCTTCCGTAGTCCATCTCCTACTCCTCTCACTTGCGCTCTACCCAGACCAGTCGGCCGCTGCCAACTTCTCGCAATGCTTTTCAGATATGATAAGCTGTGCCAATGCAAGCAGCCCGTCTTGTCTTTCTTTTAACATTTCGAACACAACAGCTTTATCGTTGCTCCGTACGAGTAAAGGCACTCCCATCAAAACCACGGACGCAGCGACCGCAATCACGTACCTCGGCTGTAACACATATTGTGGAAAAAGCCAGGAACCGTTCAACTGGTCTGTATTTTCGCAGGAATATTCTCAATGGCTTTTACCATATCTCGCTCTGCTGTCACAACTCCCTTTTGGTTCTCGGCGCAGGTTGGATAATCTCATGTCTGCCATCTTGACACTCGGTTCTCCGGCCCTCGCAGGGTACTCGCTATACATGTCCCTTCTTAACGCTCGATGGGTTAACGACCGACTTTTTTCGGGGGTTGACTATCCCAGCGTCGCAGTCCGTCAGGCTGTAGTTCAGGTCTTGAGCAGCCTCCAACATGTACCATTGCGCATTCACCCTGGAAATTCCGCTCGCTTCGAGTCGCTCATCGTTCATCCAGACAATGACGACTGGTGGACAACGCTCGCAGAGGAGCTCGATTACTCTCACACGTGGTCGATCTCATCTGCAACGTCGATCACTTGGGTGGTCATCGCTTATCTGCTCACCGTTGCCGATTCCCTGTCCAATGTAGCGGACAACATCAACTCGACTGGGCAGGGAACCGGTTCGGTGTGGCTTTGGCTACTGCCAATCGTTCTGGGGTGGTTGGTTCTTTCGCCTAAGTGCGACTACGACCGCGTGCACGAGGCGTATCACAAAGCGAACAGACAGGTATTTGTAGCAGACCCTCGCGACCCCACTGCAGATCCTACGCAAGTCACCACCAACTTTGGTTTGACCATCAGCCCGAGTCCGGAGTGGATGGTGTACAACAGAAACACCATCTCCCCAGACGAGGCGCGGATCCCTCCAGTGTTCAACTACGCAAGAACGCTATCGTGGTGCAGAACCGCCTACGTGACCTCGCTATACTACCGCGCTGCCTGGCGAAAGTCCAGTCATCGCTTGGGGGTAGATGGAAGCGTCATTCCTGGAAATATACGCAATGACGTGCCCCGAGAGTGTCGAGTAGGGAACCGCGATCAGATCATTGAATATTGCCGCCCTGATGATCACGAATACCCTGGGACAAGCATCCTTTGGCCCAAAGGCGTGCTCTTCAACATTATTGTGGCGTCCCTCATGGCACTGCAACTCCAATGGGGGACAACGGCCGCAGCCATCGTCGCGGCCTGGTTCACCCCCACTATCGTGAGTGCTTTTCTATGAAGATATGATATGAACTGCTGGCTCAACATCATCGTCCAAGGGACTCGGATGCCGTTCTCTCGCATACCTGTTGTATGGAATATTGTCTACTGCAGTGTGGCTTTTGCTAGTCACATCCAGCGTGTTTGGATACTATGCACATCATCTGGCAGACGACTTGCCCATCCTGGGACCGGAAAGCATGGCCAGCAATCCAGACAACGTCTCTAGACTCTCGGTGGACGAAGCATGTTCTGGCATACCATTGCGGGGAATGAAGTCCCCGACTGTCGTGGTGGACGTCGAAGCGGTTCCGCTCAACACGGACGAACCCGCGAGCGTGACCACCATCAAATTCTCCTCTACAGGACGGGTGCACGCTCGGACGATTGCGCGCGTTGCAGATTGGCTACGATGGATCGGGAAATCGCTCGCCGTCGTGAACGCGATCGGAATCATAGCAAATTCGATCTTTCAGTATGCGGGCGTGTACGACAATTGTTATTGCGATTCGAGCGTGTACAGTTGGGGCGTCTCTACGGGGTTCAACATCGTCACTCCCATACAGAGCGATATCGATTTGGCGCAGAGAGCTTGGATCGGAGCGGTCGCACTGGGTTTGACGTGTTGCGCAATGTTCGTTGGTACGATTTATCTCATACGGGACTCTTTGCCTTCGTAGTGTTACTTTGGATTGTTTGCAATAATTTATAATTCTTTTGGATACCCTTGCAGGTTCGGATCTACGACGGACGTGCTTTTGTATACACTTCAAGTAATTTCGCTCTCGGGATATAAAGGTTACTTCGGCTATGTACTTGATGGCGGTATAATTTAGAACCACCTCTGCGAAATGATTGATGATGATCAAAGTCCACGGTTGTAACTATACTTCGTTGTTATATATAACCCACGATGGATCGGAATGTGTGCAACAAATGCCGCGTTAAATATGAGCGAATCGTGTACAACCCGGAATGGAAATGTCATCTGGTAGCCTGGCGCTTAGCGCCAGCCGATTGAAGTGCTGAACGAAGACATCCACACGTCGCGAAACGCGCAACTAACCCCTACTTCTTGCGCAGAGTATCCCACGTCCCTTTCATCCATGACGCGATGTCTTGATAAAAGGAGCGACGGTATGTGGACACTTCTTTCGTCGTCTCAGGTAGAGGAGACTGACCCACCGGCAGTCGTATGTGTGTAACGTTAGGGCTCTCCTCTCCTTTGATAAAGTACCACCACGCAGAAAGAGGCCGCACGGTATTCCGCAAACCACTTGGCGACAGCTTTGGTTCCTCGGTAGAACTGATCTGCGAACCCACCAACCCTGCGACGAACATCGTATCGAACTCCACCCCGTTGTCGTCGAGCTTGACGTCGACATATACATGCCCGCATGGAATGTCGTTGAAGTCGATCGTCGGATAAGGGAATCCGTCTAGCTTGAGGTAAAGTGTGCCTTTCGAGCGGACGTAGGTCGAAGCAAACTTCTTTGCACTGAGCTGCGCAGGATCGCTTCCTTGCTTGCTGCCCTGTTCGGCCAACTTATCACCCTGCCATTGACCTTTCTCGTCAAATACGCAGAACGCAGTGATCCACCCGGACAACCACCTCGGCCCGCTTCCGGATCCACTCCGATGAGCGACTTTGCTCCAAAAGTCGAGGTTCGCTGGGGAGGTGGGATCGTCATACGCGGCGACGAAGCGAGATATGACGGGTCGAAGGAGGTGATACCACGTATTCGTCTGGATGCCATACTTCTTCAACTCCTCCAGACGACGCAGAATCTCCTCCCAGTCGCTCTTATCCCCCTCAATTGTAACTCTCGGGATTCCACACATCAGGGAGAATTTGAACGCGAAGTACTCCTTCATCGTCCCCATCATCACGATCGCCGATATCGATCTGTCAGTTATGGTCGTGGTGGTGAAATTTGGCATGATCCATTCCTGCAACGATGGGTCGACGATGTGTTCTTGCATTAGCTCTGTCATCCGACGGGCCAAATACGCAGGATCCATGGTGTAGCGGTTCCCCACGGACACGATAACGAGCTCTTTCTTCCCTTCATGGGTCACGAAGGTGCTTCGAAGCGCTTCCGCGTTGCCATTGACGAAGAAACAGAACTGGGTCAAGATTGCAAGCCAGACGTCATCTGGACGGATGATGAGCGCGCGATGCCTGTTGTACGCCTCGATCACCGTGTCCACGAATCCATTTCCTTTGGGGATGACATCCCTCATTACGTCCGTATCCCTGGGAAGAGACGTATGGAGGAGCTCGGAACAACGTCGATGTTGCTGCTGAGCAGCAGCACGTAATAGTGCGAGAGACGGGTCCTCTCCTGCCTCCACTCTCAGCCCGTCATCCTTGCCGAAAATTTCTGCGGCGTGAGGCGCGGGACAGAACGATATGGAGTTAATCGAAGCAGGGGATGACTTTGACGACGATTACCACTATGGTCTACACGTTGGATGTTGCATTTTACTTACTGTTTGTTTCGGGCCCATTGAACAACGGAGCGGGAGCTCGAATTCCAGGTAGGTCGTGTTAGTGGGTCTTAGAGGAAAGAAGGCGGCAGAGAGCGTCTACTAAAACCTTCAGGGCCATAGTCCCGCAGCCGTGAACTAGTACTGAACAAATGGTAGGCGTTCCACGACCCTTGATTGAGGAACCATCCAAACAAATCCAAATTTTTATTTCAGACTCGGAGGGGTCAATTGCCCTAAAAGGGACATAAATGGATAAAAATAAAAAATAAAAAGCATGAAGAGTAACGCGACATTTGGTATCACAATGCTAGTGCTAGTAATAACAGCCCTATCAGATTTGTCTGATATGGGACTGTGATGTTGTAAGTTTTACGCTCTGAATATGCCTCGCAAAATTCTGACCGGGTTGTATCTAGCACCGGTACGGAAGGAATCATCCTCCGGCGGGCAATATTTCCTTCCCCCCGACTCCGATGATTGAAGCATTGAAACATAACCATTACGATTACTATAATCGACTCTGTATACGAGACATTGGCTATTACAGGCAATACAAACTGGACCGCAGAACGCGCAACACAGTCACTAGCAGAACAATATAGTACGTTTTCAGATATCTGGGAAGTCGTCCCCGCGCTCCCTACCCGCCGTAAACGCACCGCGAAATTAAAACACGTCCGTGTACGCCTTGCATCTCTCCAACAACCTCCACCACCTCCGCCCATCCCACTCCTTCACCCTCGCCCACCCCTCGTGCGGTGCAACCTTTTCGATCCAGAGCAAGACGGAACAGATCGCAAAGTCGGCGTACGTTAGCTCGTGGCCCATGACGACGACCCCGTCCCCGTCGCCTGCGTTCTTATCGAGAATGCCAGCGAGGAGAGAGAACTGCGTCTGCGCCGCGGCCCACTGCGCCTCTCGCCGCTGCGCGTCCTGCGCTTCGGCACCGCCGACGCGAAAATGGGTCTGCACGTGCGAGGGTAACCGTTGGTGGCTGAGCGGTACCATGATCGGCAAGAGGGGCTGTGTGAAGACTTCAGCGACGTAGTGCACGAAGAGGGTCTGGAGGGCGCGCGTGCCCTCTGGGACGACTGGCCGTGCGGGGTATGTACATTCGAGGTACTCGGCGATCATATTCGCTTGCGTGAGGACGATGGGCTGGGGCTGAGATGCCGAGCTGGACGGACCGAGGTAGTGGTCGCTTGGAACATGCGTCGGGTCGACGATCGCGGGAAGGGTGTAGACAGGACGGCCCTCCGGACCGATGGAGGTGGGAGGCGCATTGATTGCGCGCAGGGTTTGCTCGACATCCGGAAACTCGACCCAGTGGGTGCGGTAAGGAAGGCGTTTGTAGTTGAGGATCAGCCTGAAAGTGGTCATGAATAGACTACGAAACGGAGATAGGCAGACGTGGACGGACCTTATGCGCCAGACGTTGGGTGCCCAAGGCTGTGGAACGTTGGATGGCACGTCATACAGGATGATCATTGGTTGAGACATGGCGTGTATGTATGTAGACCCAGAAGATGCCACTTCTCCAGTGTCGATCTCTTAAGAAGCACCTTGATAAGGCGTCTGGAGCGTGCCGACGTAGTAGTTCGAACCGGTGGCTCGTAAGATGCCGTATGCATCACCCGTCCGAGTGGGGTACGAGGAAAGCACCGACGAGTTCTCACCTTGGTGACATGCCTGAATCGACCTTGACTTTGTTCGGAGTGACGCAAACTGATTTACCGATGCCGGTCATGACCAAGTAGGGTCATATGGCCCACGCTCCCCGATGACGTCCGGCAGGAGTATCTTGTAAAATTTATAAGTTCATGACAACAAGGATGACAACGCACACAGAATCATTCTCGTTCAGAAGTTACCAAGCTACTAGAAGAAGGTGCTCTATTCCACATATAGACCACCCAAGACCACCAACCCAATGGCAAGAAAAACGCCGACTTCGTCACCCAGTCCTGTATGGACGCGTGCGGGAGTGTTCAAGGGGTAGATGGATCTGATTGTTCCCTGGACCGTCGAATTGGTGACAAGTATTTCCTTCACCCAGCCGCAACCACGACGCATGCCTAAAGCGGAAGGCGCCGAAAGATCTGGCCAGTGGCGCAGTACACAGCAACTTGCTGTAGTCTCGTATATTATCTGTTCGAACGAATTACACAGCAAGACTGCGGAGATGGAGGTGCCAAGATATCTAAGCGCGTGTCGGAGCGTGTTGGGGTACCACCGGAATACAGGCTCTAGTGCGGACTTCTTCCCCCGTGGAATGATTATGGCGATTTCCGGCCCCCGACCTGCGAAACGGCGAGCGAGTGCCCGCCGACTTGGCTGACAGCGATAGGCTCCTTTGAGCCGGCCGAAACGCGACCCGGCGCCGAACTAGGAAGCCAAGCTGTGAGCTGGATCGATGTGGCCAAGGTTCAGCCATCGGCTGATTCATATGTACCAGGGCAGATTGGATATGAGCGTTTAAATTTGAGCACTCTATATACGACGGACGTGGTCGGAGTCGACTGCAATGGGGCGAAAAACACTTGACACACAAAATAAAAACATCATGCGACGGAGGCTAGACTTGACGACGACGGAACTTCGAACAGTCGGGACCGGGATAGTGGTGCGTTCCCCAGCCGCAGGTCGCTGTTCCGAGTCACCAGACCACTTCGACCGTAAATGAGCAAGGGAATTGATGGTTCGCGCGCCCCAATGTCCACGTATAGCCTCTATCACTGAAAATACAACGGCGCAACGGTGTGATGCAACTTTCGTTGGGGGGTCTCCACGGATACATGTCGTTGTCGGAAACCGCCGATACTGCCATAAGAACGGGCGATGGCGCAAAGAAGCGGAGGGTCGGAGAAATATTGCGGGCACGTATGGGGCCAAGTTTGCGCCATTGTCGTGCCATGGTGTATAACGAATACCATGACTCGACTGGCGCTTCTTTTTCGTAATAAACACTACAGCAGTTGATAAGAAGAACCGTCCGGGTTGTCAAAATACACGTTGTGCCAGTCGTCGCACAAGTCATTCGAGACCCCAAAGTTTGATTGGTCGGGGAACAAACGTTTCAGTCACCACGGTTTCATCAGATAGAAGGGTTGGTTTCGAAGTATTAAATCCACTGGAATCGCGGGGTCTCCACGAACCGTTGCGTGATGTCTACTGCCAAAATGGAGCAAGATGACTCGCCCAAGGCCACGCATGAGATCAATCTGACTGCGCCTAGGTCCGTTTGACAGCGACAATAACGAGACCGCTGGCTCAGGATGGCTCTGGGTTCGAGGTACTGCTTACGTCATCTTCATAGGTTTTGGTGACCTTTCTCAGGTCACCGTGACTTGACCACCTGAACTCGGCAGCGCAGTGCGGATGTTTGGTTTACATTTCCTGCTCTTCTCGTCCAACTAGATCACCGTACTCTAATGCCGTTTCTGCTCTAATTGACACCAGACTGACCCATTCTCCTCCTCGCCATGTCCAATGACATCCAGAAGGCCGACCAGATTGCTCACAGGTTCTACACGAAGCTCTGTCTGGTCGTGAGCAATGCGAGAACTACCACTGAGCCAAAGTCGCAGGGCAAGGTCGACAAATGGGTGCGTCGCCACCAACGTCGCTCTGACCATCTCGTCGCTCAGTCGCAATTCGGCCCCTAGTTCAATCTCGAAACACCCGACTCTGACATCTTCAAGGACCACCTTAGAATCTATCGTGCCGTCTCCTGCTCTCCCTCGCCACCCCCGTTCGAACTCCAGGTCCTGCTATCCGTTCCTGAACTGACCACCAACCAAGTCCTCGTCTACCTTGCTCCTGATTCGTCTCGCGTCCGAATGGATCCCACTCCACAGCATATCCTTCTCGAGCACTGGCTCCTCACTTTCTCTCCTACCTACAACCCTCCCCAATACACCGTTGAGCCAGGCGACGTCGCTCCTTCCACTATCTATAAGCATGGCATACCCCTTTTCCGCAGTTTATTCAGTCTTCTCCGCATTCTTCCCTCCTGGAAGCTATTTAAGAAGTTACGACGTCGGATGAGCACTCCTTATCGCAATGGAAATTTAGCCATTCAACTCCGGATCAAATCTTTGGAAGACAGTCCCACTGATATACTCGATTTTGGTACGTCACACGTGTTGTCATCTTAACCCTAGATACCACGAGGTGCTCATGTCCGTCTTTGCGTCCTTGAATTTCATTTGTTCCTTTGCGCGATTGCATAATACGACGCCCCCCCTCGGCAGATGCATCCCCTGCGCCAAATACAACCCCTCTTCCCCACGAAACGCACACATTCCCGTCCATCCCTCACCCGATGGGCACCCTCAGTCTCACCGCCAAGTACCTCACCACACCCAACTTTCAACTTGATGAACTCGAGTCCTTGCTTTCCTCTCGATTTCTATCGTTGGACGAAGGCCCAGACTTTACGCCGACCTTGGTGAAGAACCAACAGCGCGATTCCATGTCAGGTCTGCCTGCTGCTAGCCTTCGCACATCGCTTCCAAAGTCGCCTCCTCCGTCCATAGCTGGTCAGTTTGTGTTACCTCCCGTCCACTCTCGCACGAATTCGTTGCCAGGAAGCCAAAGCCCTCGGAGTGTGGCGTTGCCAATGAGCCGAACATCAACTAACATGGCTACTGCCGGGTCAACTTCTGCCCTGTCTGTCGCTTCATCGCGTCCAGAAGCAAGCACTGTATGGTCAAAGGAAGACGGGGCACCCATCACTGGCACCGCTGCCAGGATCCGCAAGGAGAGTACCAGCACCACCGGAAGGAGTAGCCTTGTAGGTGCTGTCCGCTTCATAACAGAGCCCCTTTCCGCTAACAGTGATGTCTGTTTTAGGACCTCCCTTCCGCCCCCGGCCCGCTGCCGATTCGCAGACCAAATATTACTCAGGTCCATCCGTTCAAGTCTTCGACGCTTTCTTCGGGCTCACCTTCGATCCATTCACCTTCACCTTCCTTGCGTCAACCTTCTCCGCTTGCCAGTGGCGTTGCGCTACCGAGTCTACCAGCACGTCCAACGCAAACTTCGCCCAACTCCTCTCGTGTGCCACCCTCCCCAATTGGGGTGAACAGGCCATCTCCGCCATTCGCAGCATCTAGTCTCGGAGATCGCCGCTCGCTTGCATCCGCGGAAGGCGAGGACGGTTCGCCACGACTGCCTTCTCGTAAGCGCTACTCGAGCAGCTTCGGACACCGGTATGCTACGTCAGGAGGTGCAATAAGCGACGGAAGCATTGCAGGCGGAGAACGCAAAGAGGGCGAGCGTTCTGCTGTTGGGAGCGGCACAGCAGGTGGTGGTGGTATGCCCGCCTTTTTGGGCGCAACGACGGACGACGACGACATTTCAATGTTCGTGCAGGAAATCGATGCCCGAAAGCCGCTTGCGTCGGTCGCTGCGAGACAACCGTTGTCTGGACCGACCGATGCTCTGTCTGGTAGAGGCATCCCTGTGTTGACTTCGGGTCCCAGCGGCATGTCGGTCCGGCGTGACGTACCAGAGGCATTTGATCCAGCCGTTTCTCGGCCCTCGTCTGCGGCCGCCACTGCATCCGGTGGAGCTGGTGCGGCGTTAGGACTTGGCCTGGTCGCAGGCGAGCATCCGCGACGTTCTTCGGAGGGGGCGAGTGCGAGCGACGGGGAGTCAGTGCGGTCCTCGAGATCGATGGGACCTATGTTGACGCGAGAGGCAGAAGTGGACGAGAAGCTACGACATATGCACGAGGTGTTCTTAGCGTCGCTCGAGGGTCTTGGAAGTGGGAGCGTTCGAAGGCGGAACAGTGCGAGCGGCCGATCTGAATCTGTGTCCGCGGGCGGGGTGGGCAGGGGAGATGATTCGGCGCTTGGATCGCGGCCGAGCAGTCGAACGAGTGGTTTGGGGCTACCGAGCGGGCTTGGGAGAGACAGAGTATCTGCTTCACCGAAGTCCATCAGTGCGATGGAGGGTGGTTCGAGTGCGAGGCGGGCGGGTACATCGGGCGGGCTGGACGTGTACGGCGAGTGAGTGAGAGGGAGAGAATGCGGCCGGCCACCCACTGTTGCGGCGCGTGGGTGTGATCGGTGTCCATATGGGCCAAGTTTCCGTTTCTTTTTTTTTTTCCCTTTTGCTGTATCCCGCTTCTCTCCCTCCCAATTTCCTATCCGTCCCTCCCTTCCTTTGTCCTCCGCATATGCCCATCTTGACCTCGTTGTAGCACAAGAACCTTTCTCTGCAATACTTCACTTATCTATGTTAGCTCATCCACGTTCACATATATGCAATGTCTTTCCAACTCTCTTTATCGATATCGTCTGGTAGTCGTTTTTTTCTGTCGTGGGTAGAACTGTCGCAGCTAACTCGGTAGGTAGGTACTGGTAGCACGCGGTGTACCACTTGTGATTACGCGTCTCGATCGTATTGGTCCCCGCACTCACGCACGTTCGTGCGATCAGATCAAACAAACGTTTGCGAGCACACTCACCTTTAACGCTTAGCGGATGGACGCGTTGGAGGACGACGAGACGATCTGAAGGCCGATAATCTGGGACACCCGTGGGAATGTTTTTTCCGTTTACGGTGTGGGAACACAACGACGAACTTGATTGGACGGATGGTAATCAATAGACGACGAACGCGACCGTACAACAGACACACTACGTATATCCGGAAACACCCTCCAGAGTCGATATCGATCTACCTCCAAGCCTCCGAGATGACAGTACCAAACGTTGGTTACAGCTTTGGTTGTTGTTGTTTCCAGCGTCCAAGACACGGAGAAAGGCACGGAAATTTTCTGTGTTGGAGCCGACACCGACCGTCTCTGACTGCGTCTGATCCTCAGGATGATCGAGAGCGCGACGTCGATCCAACCGAGGACCGCCATCTGATTACCAACATGGCCGACTCCGTGCGGTCATACGACCCTGTAGACTCAGATTCGACCGGGGGTGTCTCGGTGCGAGAATCCCCATCTCGCGCAATTTGCACATTGTCGAACTGCGGACAGACTACTCACGAAGTTGCGGTATGTCCGGGGACTGATCTTGCCGCGGTGCGATCCGACCAAAACGTGGTGGAGCCGATGTGGGTCCCAGTGGTCCTGGAGGCCGCCGCTATCGAGGAGCCTATTACTCACTGGACGAGTGTGCAGCCGTGACGAACAATCTTACAAGGGTACTCTAGTCCGAATGCTACCTGAGACGCTGGCTAAAGATAGTCGGGCTGTTTGACGGCTCGACTTATTGGTTCTACTCCTCCACCGCGAGAGTCAGTTTGTCGCTTTCCAGATATCGATGGTACCTGGCCTTTTTTTGATAGAAAACGAGCGGGATAAGCGCGATACCTAGGGAGGGACTCAGTCGCGTGTGGAACAACGGACTGAGGTGTTCGAAGTATCGAGAGACATTATATACAAAAGGAAAATTACAGCCTACTGGATCTTGTAGAGATCCGGACACAGGTATGAAGAAACTATTGGGTACGCGATAGAGTGTCGTATGCTCGTAGAATGTAGGAACGTACTTGAGTGATGCATTGATGGAACGTTAACGCGAAGCGTGCGCACCGGCGATCGTCCCGTGGCTGTGCGCTTTCTTCTTCCAACATTTTTCTCGGTCTAGGGACCTCTCGGGAGCCATATCTACCCGCACTTAATCGCTTCAAAAACTGCCAGCCTCTGGAGATACGACCTTGGAGGAATATTATCTCGGGAGTGCGACGTCGAAGACGATGACTCTTCGTCGGCCGGTGAGGCGATTATCAAGGAGGACCCGATCGAATCGAATCCGTCTATGTATAACCGGCAAAAACAAGACGATTGATACTCCGGGATGCAAAGCAACCTTGAAACATCCAACGCAGCAATCCACTTCAAGCAACAAGGGATTCTGATGTTCCCATCCCTGTCACCGCTCATTGCGCCATCGTTCCTTTCATATTTGAGCGCCACGCGCCGCCCAGGCACATTCTATCTGTCGCACAGGTCAGCCGGTTCCGCCACCACCTACGGTCGCCGCTGATAGGAGAAATTTACTGTTTTAAACCCGGTGGCACGAACGACGGGGTAAGGGAGGGAGGGCTACCTTCCTTTTTATACCTAGTCTTTGTCCCGCGTAGAGGGGCGTACACCGCTCCAGAAACCAATGGACGCCACAACTGTACAAAAAGCCTATAATAGGACAGCCCCCGGCGTAGACATGACGGAGAGCGCAAGACTAGGCCCCAGGCAACATTGAAAACCGGAGGTCTATGCTATGACCGGAGAGTCCCATTCAGTCCGCCTCTGTGGTATATAAACTCCCTAGCTCTCCTCGTGCATCTTCAAGCTCTACGATCCACCTGTTAAACATGTCCGTCTCTTTTTCTTCATTCTCCGTGCTAAAGTTTACCATACTCAAGCATCGTCATGTCTTACACCATCAAACTCAACATTATCCCACCCCAGAATATCGTCGAGAAGACCATCTGGTACTATGGCAACGGCGGCACTTGGACCGGGGACAGCGGCACGCATACCCTCGCGATGGGAGGTAGCGGCACGTCCGGCGTTCTGCGTTTCCTACTGAACGACAGCGAATTCGTCGCGGTCGCCGTCGGCGTACACAACTACCTGCGTTGGTGCGACGTCGTCACTGGGATCCAGTCCGGCGACACAGCGCTGTTGATCAACGGGCAGTATTACAACAACGGAGGACGGGACTCGAGGAGGGAGCAACAGCTGTCCGAATTCAGCGCTACCACTCCTGGAGGGGTCAACGTCCAGATCAACTTCACGGTCCCCGAGGGTAACAACCTCGAAGCATACGTCACTTTCGGATGAGTGAGTCGGTTACTCCAAACTCCACTACCGTTCGTTCACCAAACTGACGGCCACGCTTTGAAGTGAACTAGGTGTCCTGGGCCTCGGGATTCGGGAACGTACGATAGTAGAATAGCGGAAGGAAGAGTCAGTCAGTCGAGATAGCTTTTTCAAGGATAGGGACGGCGAGGAAATACTACATGTTTTTTATTAGCAAGGTTAGACCGCCGGGAAGCATGAGCGCTTGACTCGGAAAGGAAAGGTAACCCGGGCTGAACCTAGTTTGGACACCGCTACGGATATGGCGGCATGGGGTGTGTGGAACGAGTGTGGTGATGCGAGCGAGAGGTGGTCGAGGGGTTGGGCAAAAGCGCGTAGCACTTTTCGGCCCCAGACAGAGCATGTACCGGTGGGACGTAAGTCGTGAACCCTAATTGGTAGGAGTCCGCCAACGACAGAGGTACGACGCAGAGGAGCGCACGCCTTGAAGCCCGGGTAGTAAAGTACAGATGGGAGTCTCTGGTACCAGGCTACGCCTGAGGGTGCCACACATGAAGGAGGCATGAACGATATCGAATCTCGACGAGATTTGTTCTTTTGGGAATCTATTCTAGTCAGAGGGCATAGGAATCATACAAAGCAACTCGAGGGTGTTCTGATCTAGTTAGGTATACATCACTCTTGACAACAGCCCAGTCATTGCTCGAGAACTGCGACCGATCCGACGCATCAGGGTATTGTGACTTGCGATCGTCCCAGGCTGGCTTCCATCTCTCCCAAGCGCCCGGAGTCGGAGGAGTCCGAGCACGCTCGCCGATGTATGCAGCGAGTTGCTCGTCACGCGAGTCGTCAAGGACGTCTGATTCCATGATGCCCACGTCTTGTTTCTGCCAGTCATGGATGTATTCGATCCAATCTGCGTCGTCCTCGAAAATCGTGTCGTCGACCGACGAAGAGTCATCGTTTTCGGGCAACTGGAATGGAAGAATGGCGCGCTGCTGTCCTCCGGCGTCCTCATCGCCTGCGGCTTGGCTCCCTTGACCTTGAGAACGACCCGCACTTCTCAGACCCGATCGTTTTGGAGGAGGTCCACCTCCCGAACGGTCATCCCGTCCCTTTTCAGGTGAGGGGGAGGGCTTATTTGATAGTCTGATGGTGCGACAAGGAATTTGCACCTTTATCCATTTCCCGTATAAACCCCGTATGGCCGTCAACATTTCGGACCCATTACTCGAAGGAGGGATTGTTTGTCCGAGAGCGGCGGCCATCTCAATGTCATATTCTCCAAGTGCGGCTAGTTTCCTACCAGTGTTAAACACGACGAAGTGTGGGTAAATATGGCTCGTGAGAGGGCCAAGACCGGCGAATGGAGGGAAAAGCGTCTCGTGTTCGGTACTAGTGATGTCCGAGAATCGACAAATCGGTTCTTCTAATGTGGGTACAGGAAGAACGTAGTACTGGTAGCTAGAGCCTTCAAACAGCTAAAAGATCTTCAGCGAGTGTCTTAAGCACCATAAAAACTAAAGTACCTCTGTGAGATTGCTCGTTGCACACTTTTTTGTCACGTATATATCTGTCAGCTTTCGTAAAACCTTGTCTTCCGGGACCAGAAGCCACTGTGAGTCATCAAAGAGGCGATGCCAGTTGCATTGCACTTCATGGAGCGTTAGCAATATCAACTTTTAAAAATGCAAGGGATACGTACGATAAAACATGTTGTACCTCGTGTTGACGTTGAACTGTTTATCTTGATACCCCCACACATATTCCAGCTTCGCGAGCTATGGATCGAGTGAAGTGAGTACAAGAACCTGTGAGATACATATACCCCCCACCGTTTCCTGTTCGGTAGCCCTGGCTACAATGTGACACGACTCGACGGGAGATCGCCGGTTGGTAATGAAACAATGGCCCCTGTTAGGGTCAGCAGCGCGTACTAGATCTCTCTGGCGACTAGTGACGCTAGGTGCAATTCTCCTATACTTCGGCGTGCTATGAATTCCAGTAGCTAGGGCTTCGCGTCTATCCTCTTCTGGGTCGTAGTCTGGGGAAGGTGGCTGGGGAACGCGTCTTTGGGACTCATCGTCTTCCGAGTCACTGAGTTCCAGGTTCCTGAAGTTTTCCTCGACGACAGCGGTAGTAGGGGTATCATTGGGAGGACGAGAACGCGCTGTCTGCGAACGGGTTGAAGGTGGCATTTTGATCGACGGGTATTCGGGAGAGGCGCCCTTGGACCGACCATTTATACCTTCCAGGACCGCTCCTCCCTTCACCTGCGTGCAGTCCCTTTCCAACCGATCTGTCCATCTCGGGTCCACAGCTCGCGGCGACGTGGATAATTCACCCATCTTGAGCGCGTCGTTCAAGTTGTACTCCCAAAAAAGGTTCGCGGCCGAACCTTAAAAGGGTAAGCGATGACAAGTTACAGATTGGCGCTGGTCGACCGTTCAGTGGCGGGGGCCTGAAAGAAGTTAGTCGCAAGAACGAATGCTGATACGGTCGTGGTGAGTCACTCTGGTTTATTGGTCTAGACTTACGCTCTTTCTAGGCATGCACGTTGTCCGCTAGATAATCGGGTGAGTTTGAAAATTTTTCGTTCGTGATCCGAAACTTGCTGTATGGCCCCCAGATTATTCAAGGGTGATTGAGCCCTTTCTATAACTCACATGCATTCCTTCTTTAGGTGGATGAACCCTGTTCTTTTGAAATTTCGTGTAAATATGACACAGCATCCTGGCGTGCGTGTCTGATGGAGCCGTCCACATTTTTTGTTTTTCTCGGTGCGGCATCCCTACCACCTGGACATGTCCTTTTGACCTCGAGCTATCCACACCTCTTAGGTATAGGTACATTGGGGAAGATACCAACATGGTAAACGCGGCAAGAACAACTGATCGCAAGGTGCGACCTCAGATGCACGCAATCACGGAGGCAGTTCATAATGGAAGAATGACCGTAGATAAATGGGGTGAGTCATAGGTTGATTGTTCTCGATTAATGAACTTTCCAGGCGGCTCTTTCGGGAACTGAGCTTTTGTTTTAAACAGGATGTAATATCCTCGCATTTCGGCCACTGACAATTAGATAATTCCTCAAATGATATTTCCCCTCTGATGTGCACTTTTTGTAGTCGCCATCAATAACCTGACTCGAAAGGTGATGCCATTTTTTATGTCTTTCGTAAGGCAGCTGGATTTCTTTTTCCCAGCATTGTCAGCAAGCGGGATTTATCTATTCTATGGTGGTTACCATCGTTTATGAAGGCGCTCGTCTCCATTCACAGTACCTATTACCACGCGAGGAGCCTAGAATCCACTGTGTGAGTGTGACTCCGTTGCACACAGAAGACAGACTGCAACTTATCAAGCTTCAAGTGTGGGCCGTGCGGCCGAGTTCCGGCTAACATATTCTGTTTCAACTTACTAACCCCCAGCTGCGTGTCGAGCTTCTTCACCTTCAAGCCAATCGAGATTAAGTACAAGGTCAAGCTCACTAGTGTGTATCCCCGTGTACATGATTATGCAACTTCGGCACGCATGTTGTATCGTTTGCGCTCGAAGTGCCGTGATGGGACCGCCCAAAGAAAGTCGTTGTTTCGGATGATAACTCGATAACACAATGTCACCCTCTGGCTCGCCTCAATCCCGCTATTCTCTCTAGTAAGTACTAGAGTCCTTCATTCTGTTATTGTGTCCACATACATGTGCTGTATCGAGCCAATGAATATGGCTGCTGGGTGGTGTGTGTCGATACTGAAGTACAGGGTGAGGGACTAGGGGGCCAGCCCGGATGGGGTCGGAGCCCACTGGCAATGATAGGTCATCATAGTAGTTGCGTGACTACTTGCCACTAGGCTAGTGGGCGGAGTTGGACCGCAAAGGTCGGATAAGGCCTGGAAGGAGGCAAGACGCTGTTACGTGCACTGCCCGTCAATTTTTGCAGCGGGACTATGTACTAGTTACGGGAACTAAGTAACCCCCGTGATACTGGATCATACAGATTCAGTATTTCCGCCTTTTGGCTTAGTGGCTGTGCGCGGCTGTCCAGTCTTTCAATACACAGACTGCCTGCGACGCCCGAATCAGATAGGCGGATTGGCCCGGGATCTGCTTGTGTTTCGCAACAAGTCCACTTACGACGACCTTCCCGCTTCGGGACCTTAGAGGACTGCCAACTACTGGCTTCATGTTCCCTATCAAAACCCTACCGACGCTGCTTGAACGCAACCGATGGGTGGTGAGCGCAACTCTGGCATAGCTACCCCTTTGACTACCACATTTTCCGGTTCACCAATCTATCGTTCAAGACTGAAGGAACCCATTTGGCCTGTTTCAAACGCACGGATCTAGTCGCACTGACTCGTCGTCAACGACAACGGTGTTGGAGATCACACTCGCCGCGGTTAGCATCACACTTTACCTAATCGTACCGAATACAGTACGCGTACCGTAGCTAAATGTAACGACGCTTTTCGCCATCGCCTCGAGTGCCTCGACCGCCCGACTTTTGTCAAACAGTTTCACGTACTCATGCATAAGCGGCATAACAGATGCTTCTAGTACGGTGCCAGTCGTCAACGCATCGATTAACTCAGATTCCAACGCCAAGCGAAGACTTGGAAAGAGACAAAAGACAATCGTAGTCGCGTGGGTCCCCGAGTCTACGATCACCGTATTGCCGAATGGACAGCGGACGCTCGATGTCACCAATCAACGGTTCGGCCTGGCTGCCGCAGTTACATGTGTCTCGTGAAACCAGGTTTCGCTTGCCGAATACGGAGGTTCTAGTCTGAGGCCAAGAGAACAGATAGACCCAATTCGCTCTATCGCGCGTCTTTCCCCTTCAGACCTCACAATCACGAGTCTCCGTGCCGCCGTATTCAGCGCCTGTTGCCAGTCTGGGATGCTAAATTAAGACGTACCAGCGGAACCGGAACTCCATCGAGTGCCAAGAGTTTGCAAGAGTTGGCCTCGACCGGGACCAATTGACATGCATGGTCGGCACATGTGGCCTCACACGGACACAAGACTGCTTATGCGTATTCGACGCGTATCGTCGTCGTCTCTCCATGATGCAACTCCCGTATTCTGGATCAGGACCGTCCTGGACCCTGCCCATTGAAGTCCCATATCAAGGGCTGTGTGGGATTGTTTCGTTTTCGAGGTTAGTCTGATCGTTTCAAGTTGGTCCCGTATGGATTTGATATCCCAGTGTTCCTTCACGGATTAATGCCCTTCCTAGTGCCTTGCTCGTGTACAGATTGCTATTCTGTCACTAGCTTTCGAACGAGAACGTGGCCCATACTTGAATGTAGTCACCTACAATATCCAGGCTAACATAATCACGTAAAAGGTCATTGTACCGCACTATCAGACACCGCGCCAGGGCACTGCGCACACGGAATCCGGACGCAGTTCTACCAAATCCATCTATCATCAAACCCGCTATCGTCGTCGTCCCACCGTGAAACAACGGTTGATTTGCGTTCCTGTAGTCCCAAGAATTGTTCATCAGGCAACGCGATGTTACCTGTACCACCTGGAGGAGAAATCATCGCACTCTTAGAAATGGCGTTCTTTGGTATCCCGGCTACTAGCACCTCACATGAAACAGTGGAAGACCGCTTGGGTGGGTAGCAGATGGTATGTTATTCCAGGTGAACTTCGACCTTCCCCCCGTGCGTGCTAGGATCCCAACGGACATCGCCACGTCGCGTATTCAATATTATCCCCGGTTGGCTCGTTTCCGCATACGAGAAAATCCATCCTATGCACTCCATATCACCTGTGATTGGAAGAGCATAGAAAGTATTTAAGAGCTCGGGGTTGGTCTCGGTTTCTCTAGCCCTCGGATAGATCAGCATGTACCCTTCCAAAGCTCTCTTCTCATTCATTCTGATCAGCCTGGCTGTCGTGGACGCGAGTCCCCTCAGTCGTAGCACTGGCAAGGCTACTCTCGATTTCGCCACGAAGATCAATACTGAGGGTGGCGCGCTCAACATTGCCGATAAGGATCGTGCTCGCGCCCAGGCTCTCAAAATGGGTGGCCACAGATCTATCAATGCCACGAACACCGTAGTGGCATGCACTGCTCAAGTGGGTGTTGGCAGTCCTGCAACATATTGTGCGTGAATCGCGCATTGATCCAACACATGGAAGATAAACGATTGCAGACACGCTTCTGATCGATACCGGAAGCTCCAACACCTGGGTTGGAGCGTCCAAGGGGTACGAGAAGACCAGCACCAGCCAGGACACCGGAAATGTCGTAGTACGTCTCCTATACCTTGACACCGTTCATGTCAAACTTACGATGCGATTAGTCGGTGGATTATGGTTCAGGAAACTTCACTGGAGAGGAGTGGCTCGATACCGTCACACTCGGTCCCGGCCTTACGATCCAAAAGCAATCCATAGGAGTAGCCACCAGTGCCACCGGTCTTACCGATATCGATGGTATTCTTGGTGTCGGCCCCGTGGACTTAACTATGCATACAGTTAACAGCACGGACACAGTCCCCACAGTCACTGACAACCTCCGCTCTCAAGGAAAGATATCTAAGGAGGTGCTTGGGGTCTTCTACGTTCCCGCCTCTGAGCCTACGAGTACAGGCAAGCTCACCTTTGGTGGCCATGACAACGCGGTCGTCACCAGCAAGGTGAAATACGTTCCTCTCACGGAGACCACCCCGGCATCGCAGTATTGGGGTATCGACCAGTCCATCGTTTACGGTACCACTACCATCTTGTCGACCACTGCTGGCATCGTCGATACCGGCACCACCCTCGTTCTCATTGCTACTGGTGAGTGTCCCGCTTGGACTGAGTGACAATCCACAGCACGCTCGCTCACCCTGCGTACCCCGCAGATGCGTATGAGAAGTACCAGTCCGCGACGGGCGCCACCGTAGACAGCGTTACCAGTTTCCTCACCATCACCTCTGCGCAATACGCCAGCCTCAAGACGCTATCCTTCAATATTGGAGGCAAATCCTACGACCTGTCGCCCAACGCCCAGATCTGGCCGCGATCGCTCAATACGGCGATCGGCGGTAACTCCGGGTCGATCTACCTCATCGTCGGCGACATTGGCAACTTTTCCGGGTCTGGATTGGACTTTATCAACGGGTACACGTTCCTGTGCGCGGTTTCTTTCTTTCTTTTTCTTTCTTTTTTCGTCGATGTTGCTGACTCGGGCTCGTTTCTTGCGCGCTTTTTTTTCAGGGAGAGGTACTATAGCGTTTTCGATACGACCAGCAAGCGCGTCGGGTTTGCCAGCACGGCTTACACCACGGCGACCATCAACTAGAGCCGAGTTCCTCCATCGTGCGATCCGTTTGTCAATCTTTCGTTACTATGACCATGAATCGCGGTACGATTAGATCTCGTTGCCAGAGGGACGATTGTATCGCGTGCATCGCCGACGAAGAGAAGCATTGTATCATCTTTGTTATGTCGTCTTGTCCCTGATATCGGTACCATCAATGAACCCCAAATGGACTGTTTCAACTGTTTCTTGGATAGCAACACAACCACGCAATTTTGTTTCCTCGTATCTACCAGAGTATCTAGCCTAGACCCTCCTCTATCCACTCGTATAGCCACAGAAACAAAAAAGTGAAGTTTTCAAGTTGCTAGAGCAGAATGAGTATGACATGGTCGAAATCCATATGAAATGCACAATTTTGTCACACGACGTCACGCACGGCATGGAAGCCACATTATGATTATGGGTCCTCTCCGTAAGACACTGCGGTCGGTCGCGGGAGAAGGGAGGCGGAGGAAACAACTGGCATTATCACGCTATGTACAATCATGAGGATACGGGATACGGACGGAGGGGCGTTGTGGCGGGGTCGGGCGGGTAGCGCTTTCCGGCCCCCAACGGATTGTAGGGCGGTGCGGTGGCGGTGCTATAGAATTACTCGCGGCTGGGCCCCTACGAGAGCAATCTCAAGCACGCGCTCTACTGTACCCTTGTTGGACCAAACCGATTACAGATGTACATGTATACGACATCGAGGCAAGTCCTCACAATAAGTAAAAAAAAAGGCTACTTTTGAAAAGCCCCATCCTTTTTCTTTTTCTTTTTCTTCCTCGCTGGCGCACCGTCGGTCACGTCCTGACTTGGAGGCCCAATGTCAGCCGTTACGCTCGCCTTCGTACGCTCGGAAGGTTCGGAGGACGCCGTCACCGTGCCGACGGCATCAGCGTCGGGTTCGCGACGGCGCTTCCTGGTAGCGGTGGGATGAGCGTCCCGAGACTGAGATTTCTCTGGAGGGTGTGGTCCAGGCACATTCGGTTCAGTGACTGTCGGTGTCGGTGGTGCTTCCGTCGTGGACGACATCGCGAGGCCTGGTGCAACTGCGCTCGCTGATGGAGGCTCTGAGCTTGTGGCTTGGACTGGTTCGCTGGACGTCGGCACTACTAATCTTGGTTCAGAGAGGATGGCGCGATACGTTTTGCGCGTCTCTGAGCACGAGAAAACAGGTGCGTGAGAATGTACAGTGAAGCCGAAGCATTTTTAAAAAAGAGGGACCTACGCGCTCGAAAAACGAGGGATTTGGGCATGACGGTGGAGGCGTCGTGCGCCAGATTCTGGGCCAATCCGAGGAGCGTGATTCTACACGGGAGCTGAGATGGGTCGTCCCGAACACCAAGAGAGTAAAACGCACAGATTTTGGACGTCTCTCGGGGCTCTGTAGTCGCCTTCTGCAACGACCCCCCCACTGACGATGATCCCTTTCCCCCTTGTGACGCGGACGACCTCGCGCGCCGCAGCCCACCAATTTCGTTTTGCCGTGAGCGCATTGTCGCTCACCCCGAGACTTGCATGGCTGGATTCGGGGTCGCCGAGAGCGCCGGCATAATTAACTTCGAACACGGCGCCGTTTTTTATAGCTGTGCGAACGAGCGTATACTTGAGGTGAAATGGGAGACGTGGCTGGGTGAGGGGCAACGTGATAACATGTGCCGTCAATGGCGAGGGCTGACTGTGCGTCAGGCATGCTGCAGAGAACGTCGCTGCGGTTGTAGGAGCGAGCGCGATGAGGTCGTATGCGTCGGTGATGGACGCGTTGACGCTCGTCTAGTGAACAAAGGAGGGAAAGATCAGCAAGAGTACGTAGGAGGCGATATAGCGAAAGAGGGCACCAAACCGAATCCTTTCTCGCTGTCCTCATCGAGGGTGATCGTCAGTCGCTTCAGGAACACGACGCCGGTCCTCGTTTTCAGCTGGGGCAATAGCGTGTTCAAAACGTTGACGTGCGTCTTGGGGTCAATCTTCTTCTCGACCGTTTGGTTGAGGGCGATAACGGCGTATCCTACTGTGCTTTGGAGAGTCAAAGGGAAGCGGGATAATGGAATGAAAGACTGACAATGGACGAGGAGATCGACGCGGGCTTCGATGGCTACGACTTGGGCCGGGGTGAATACGACGGTGTTGGTCGCTTGCGGTTGCTTCCCTTTGCTCTTTTTCGACTGTAGCGCGACTCCACGATGACCTTGATGAGCGACGACAGGGACGTTCAGGTCAAAGAACATCGTGTGTCTATCAAGGGGTGATGAGGATTTGAATTACTACTAGTAGTAGTAAACCTAATTCAGGACATGTGCCACTGGGGGTTTGATCACGTTACTAGTGCGACAAGTCGCTGCAACTACCACCGTTTTTTTTCCATTACCCCATGCAATTCGATAAAAATACATGAAAAAACGGAAGGGAATTTCGCGTATTAGCCTGAACCTTCAAGCCGCTTCCAACTTTTCTTTCAAGACGTTCTTCAATTTGTCGCCGTCCTCGGCAAACTTTCTGATGCCTTCGTGCAACTTGTCAAAGGCCATCGCATCTTGAAGCAGTGCCCAGCGAAACTTGGGCTCGTCGTTGATGTAAGAAACCTTGGGCATGGTTTCCGCTTGCGCAGCTGTCAGATGCCTCAGTGAGTGAGCAATGCAAATAGTATCCGACAATACGCCTACCCTTTTCTGCGTCGAGCTTCTTCGGAACAGGTTCAGCAGAGCTCTTCAATTCCTCCAACAGTTTTGGAGAGATAGTGAGGAAGTCGATCCCAGCAAGAGCCTTGATTTCTCCCACCTGCGAGACGATTCATTAGAAACGAGGATTGGAAATATATGACAGCACCGACATTTCGGAAACTGGCGCCCATCACGATAGTTTTGTAGTGGTGCTGCTTGAAGTAGTTAAATACCTTCTTCACGGATCGAACCCCTGGATCATCGTCGCCTTCGTAGTTCTTTCCGGTCGTCTTTTTATGCCAATCAAGAATCTATCGGTGTATGTCAGTCGTTCATCGTAGGCGAGATCGTGTGTAAACGCACTCGTCCGACAAACGGGGAGACGAGGGTGACGCCAGCCTCGGCACATGCGACCGCTTGTGCAAAGCCAAACATGAGTGTCAAGTTGCAATGTATGCCGTCCAACTGTTCAAGCTCTCTGGCAGCTTGAATTCCTTCCCACGTTGACGCAATCTTAATGAGAACACGCTCTTTTTTGATTCCAACGCATTCGTAGTGAGCGATGATTTCTCTCGCCTAGGAAGCGGACGTCGTAATGGCGATGAGTGAGCTCTTGGACCCGACACACAGTTACTTGCCTTTTTCTTCGTCGCTTCCGGATCGAATGAGAGACGGGCATCAACCTCTGTTGAAACTCTGCCAGGGATAATGTCCAGAATCCCCTTGCCAAATTCAACCAACTAATAGCGCAAGTTCAAACAGGGTGCCTGGATTGTGTCCGTAATGGAAATCAACCCACGAGACGATCCATGGCCAAGCACGCCTGATCATGAAGCGTTCCGCCCCTACTCTTGGCAAATTTGATGGCAGAGTCTACAAGGTGTGCGTATTGCGGTTTGTTTGCTGCAGCGAGAAGCAAAGTCGGATTTGTCGTGGCATCCTTGAATTCGGATCAGAATTAACCCGCCGCATCTGACTCGTCAGGACATGTCGCTACCTGTGGTTTGTACACACCAATGGCTATCCGCCTATCATGAGTACGGACGAGAATAGGGGTTGACAGAACTCACACTCAAAGTCGCCAGAGTCCGAGACGACGATCGTGCCCGTCTGTTTGAGATGGTCGAGCGAGGTGGTCATGACGGCGTTGACAGTAAATTTATTGAACTGTGGTCGAGTTCTACCTTTATGCCCTGTGGGGTCGAAGTCGACGTCATCCCGAACGGATTCGTTATAACGCGGCCAGGTCCTATTCCGTGCTTTCGCCGCATTTCTTTGTCTGCTAACACGTGGAACTTGGTAGCCCTTGAAGAGATTCTCTCTTGGGGACCCGATACTGTACTAGAACACTGGCGAACGGGCCTGAACCTCGCTGCAAAAATTAGTGTTTTTAACAATTCATGCGAACTGCTGAGCCGTAGCACTCAGTACTCGGCGGGCCGGCGGAGGATCACGGAAACCTGAAGCTTCTGCTCACAACAACATATGGAGTTTGGCGAGACGTGGGAGGTGGCTTACTAGGCAAGTCCGACATTGAACGTTAACCTAGTTGCAGAGTTCATTATGGTCATCACGCGCAATTAATGTCATCCCATCCGCTGAACCCGACTCTGCATGACCTCCTACTCTCCGGCTGGCGGCATGATCAAGAGTATGCCGGCGATATCTATCACTCTTCTCTTCCGCCAAAGGTCCTTTGCCATTCCGGTGGACCTGCCAGTTTCGCAGCGCGACAGGACCACAAATCTCAAATCCGACAGCAGCTTCTCGAAAGCTGCGAACAATATGTTCTCAATCATCTCCCTACGCATCTTCTACGAATCGACGACATGGCGCTCATTACCAGGACCGAGTTCTGGGAAGCAGAGAGGCACAGGGTAGAAAAGGAACTGCAAGAATTGGATGCCATAAGGTTCGCCGAACCAAGGGGTCGTCGCTACCCCTTGCGCAACAAGCGAGCACGGGGCGATGAAATTGCGGACATGACCCGTGATGTGGTAAGACATCGTTCTACATCCTCCATGTCGAGTTCCTGACTTTGTTTTCAAGTACATCCGTAACCTTTTCAGATTCGCCATATTCTCGCACCGCTGGGGAGATGATGAGCCTCTGTTCAGCGACATGCTAGGCGGGCGCCTACCCAAAAACCCCACGGTCGGATACAAGAAGCTGCTCAGATTTTGCCAAAAGGCCACCGAACACGACTGTCGCTATGCGTGGTCGGACACCTGTTGCATCAACAAGGAAAGCAGCATCGAACTGGACGAGGCCATTCGCTCAATGTACCGTTGGTACAGCATCGCTACCGTGTGCATCGTGCATCTGGCTAGATCGCTGACAGTCGACGATTTCCAATCGGAGCCTTGGTTCAAGAGAGGATGGACGCTGCAGGAGCTTCTTGCTCCTCAGGTGATAAAGTTCTATGGGAAGGATTGGGAACCTATCTGCGCGGAAACGAGTGCTGGAGAAAAGGCGGGCGATAAAGCTATCAAAGAAGTCTGGAGAGCCATTGAAACTGTTACGGGGATCCCTCATGACGACCTGTGGCATTTCGTACCCTCGTGCGATAGGGTAGCAGAGAAAATGATATGGGCTTCGCAACGACAGACGATGAAGATTGAAGATACTGCTTACTCTCTTCTTGGAATATTTAACGTCAGTCTGCCAATTGCGTATGGTGAGGCTGATAGAGCATGGTACAGGCTGATGGCGGTCATCGCTAACGAATGTACGGACGCTTCCTTCTTCGCATGGGCTGGACAGCCATCTCCGTACTCTCGCGCTTTACCATCTTCCCCGGAATCTTATCTGAAACTCGATGCTCGCACGCTCGCAAGTCTATTCAATCGTCGTCATCCGTCTTACAATTTCACCAAGTTCGCTGTCGAGATCAAACTCCTTGTGCTTCCAGCGCGATGCAACGTCCTCGAGGATTCCGACGGCCGAGACATTGGCTACACGGTCACGCCCCACAACTTGGAACCCTTCTTAGTCGGCGCCGACGTTCCACATGGCCACATAGCAGAGTACAGGCTCGGTATCGTCAATTTCCGCCCTGTAGACGATATGGCTCTCGTCAAGGTCGAGGATGAATGCCACTGTCTGATTATCGCTAAAGAGCGTTCGGACGACCAGGTCTGGACAATGATAAACACGGAGTGCGTCATCGTTGTCCGTTGTCTGGAGGATATATGCAAAGAACCTGACACCGTACTCCTGTATCATACGAGTGACTACGATCGTGCTCCACTTAGACGTGCTCACCGATATAATCCTGTCGTAGAAACAGCCGATTAGCTGAGCGGGGCTAGCTGAGCTCAGAGTATACCTTGTTGTAGATACTTGTTTGTAGTTGGCGTCAACACATTCCACTACTCTCACTAGCGCCGGGGACAATGCTGTTCGAGTCGATCCATGGACTCTGCAAAGGACGTCCTTCACTCGATCGTATCGGCCACGCAGCAACTCAGAAACGCCTCAGCCCAGTACTCCTCTACCACAGGCGTTAGGCAGGTTCGACAACACTCGCTCGTTCGTCTCGAATCCGACTTTCAAACGATCACCAATGCCTCTCGAGCCATTCTCGTAGTCCTCGACGATCCATCGCTTTGTCGCCATTACATGCTCGACGACCGCTTGGTTACCTGGTTGTCCAGCGTTGAACCTGAAGCATGTCTGCATGTGTTGAGAGAGATGGGAAAACTGTTGAGCGTCGGGCCTCCCCGTCACGAACCGCAAGGGTTCTCTGGGTATGGTCCGAGGTCGGTTTGTGAGGAAGACGAGATTCACGCAGCCATCGTGCTCTTTCATGCCCACAAGGCCCATTTCCATTTTTTGCTCTCGTCGGACATATGGTGAGGCGTTGGGTGTCTGGATGAGTTCCTGTATCTCAACCTTACACAGGAACCATCAAAATATAATCCATAGGCAGACGATGGCTCGTAACGTCGAGCAAGTATTATTGTTCGATGGCTGGTTCGCAAGCAAAGTTGACATTCCGCGATGCTAGGGAGGGTCGGTCGCATGACCATCCGCGACCGCAATCCACGAAAATGCAGAACCCGCTGGCAGAAAACGTCAGGAAGGAAATTGCCTGTATGTTTAGCTATTTTTCGTTGGCGCACGCGAGTCGTTCTCATCGATTGCGTAGCTCAGAAGCTGAAAAGGTTACTCAAGTTCCTCGGCGCGTTGGGTTGCTCAGCGAAACATCGAGAAACCTTGTCGATGCGTCAATCGGACACATGCATATGGTTACCGGCTACAGATGTGTATAGGTCGTGGAGGGAGGGAAAAGCCAGCTCAATTTTGTGGCTACAAGGGAAAGGTATCGTTTACCGCAACCCATAATTTATTGCTGACGCTAATTTCGTTGCAGCCGGTGCTGGAAAATCGGTTTTAGCGTGCGTTCACACCTCATGATGGGGAAGTGGAGATGCTGACCCCCCGCGTAGTTCTTCCGTTATCGATGACCTCAACAATTCGATCAGCCATGGAGAACCTCTGGCCTATTTCTACTGTGATTTTCGAACAGGGCAGTCTACCAGCGCCATGGAAGTTATGCGTTCCATTCTCGCCCAATTGGCTACCCAGCTTACTGTTGCTGGGCTCGACCCAGAGGACCCGCTGGACGAATTACTCAAGGAGAGCGACAGTCATGC
>JBBPJX010000016.1:0-44688 GCA_038088955.1 Neotropicomus parvogracilis
AATTGATGTATCTTCGTATACATCGATTCGGGCTCCACCCTAATGGCTAGCACTCATGCTCTACCCATCGAATAGTCCTGTCTCGTTTGCCATCTTCGAAACTGGCTATACGTGTCAACCCGACGTTCCTCCCTCTGCGTGCGCCGGGTCGCTTTTCTTCGGCAGGACTGACGCCATTCTCGATCGTCCTCCAGGTAGTTGACTAGTCGATTCGTATTCGTGGTGATGTGTCAAACGGCACATGACGAGATGGTATTCCAAGCGAGGGTTCAGAACGTTCAGGAGTTGCGTGTACACCAGTGTCGAGTTCGCTGAGCAGTGCCTGTACTACATACTGTGAATGCCCTCCAGTTGGGAGAATCTCTTTAGAACCGTCTGTTTCTTCGTCGTCCAATGATGTCGATTAAGGTCGAGGGATATACCACTTTCCATGGCGTTGCTGAGTCACCACCTACAAAATGTTTGCTCGATCCTTTGCGATTTTACACCTCAAATCTTTGCACTTCTGATCATGGTCTCTACTGTCACCAGCCGGGTCGGTCGCCTCCTGGGACAACCTAATCACCAGGCATGCGATGCCACTCGACTACAACTTGGTATGCATCACGCGTCGCTGCTCCAGTCAATATGATTCCCATCTTCAATCGAATTGCTCCCTTCCTACTCGCTACGGTCAAGTGGAACAAATGGAACAAATGGGTATTCGTCCTTATCTCACTGTCAAAGATTCCAGATTCGAAAATCCAACACTATTTAAAATTATGGCACGTTTGATCCTTGGCACGCAATGCCCAGCTCTTTCTCATCGGCCGAGCAGGTGGTCAAACCTTTTGCGGCGCTGATAATGAGACCTTACTGATAACGCTCAAACGTTCGTGGGTAACGATGGCGAACTGGAGATCTCATCACGGTCTCGACCCCTTACGGACATGATCAACGACTTCCGCCGTTCTCCGGGGTGGGAGGCTTATTGTTCCTAATTTTAATTTTAATTTTACGCGACGTTTCGGAGATCGAGCCTTGGGGTATGTATGTACCTGCGTGTTTGACCGCGCGTAAGCCAAGGTTTGGAGACGTGGTTGACGGTGGTTATTGACGCTGTCAGGAAGAACCCGACCGTGTCCAAGGTCGATCGTTCGACATTCTACCCCGGTGTTCACTTGTTGACGCGGACCTCGCACGATACATGCGCGAGCGCTGATGTGGGTAAGTTTCGTCGGGTTCAGCGAGCCGATTGTTCTTATCTCGACTCGTGAACAGGACTTTATCGACCTGTGAGATTGAAACCACGTCAAATCAAATGGCGACAGCGCTTGATCAGTATAATCGCTACAAGCGTTTGTCGTAATCGTACGGATTTGGAGGGACGGAAATGAATGACTGTATCATCTCTGGACGGCCTGCTTCTGATGGTCACCACCCCGATGCCTGTATGTGAAAAACGCAACAATTATACAGCACGGGTGATTCAGAGCCCCGCGTTTCCATGTTGACGGTAATCGTGTCATCCACTTTGGGCTAGAAGCAATGCTGGAGGCTGATTCTATCTCAGTCCCCCTGTGTTACAAGAAATTGGGTGTCAGCGTCCCAGAGGTACTTTCCGCGGTATGCCAACTGGCTAGCGTCCCGCGAAGGGTTTCAAGTGACAATTTCTTGATGGCCGTTCCGCAAGGGGTAATGTCCCTCGCCACCACTAGACCATGGGATCCTCGCCAAGATATGGCCACGCCATACACACGCCTCTCGATGCCGACGTGGGTTCGCTGACGGTACCTTGTGATAACACAATATGCAGGCCGTTCGCTTACGTAGACTCCCCCATCGACACACCGTGACTTTGTTTAATTTAACGTCGTCATGGTGCTGCAACGACCACCTGTTCGATTGGGACTGGTGGCACTAATCAGTACGATCTCCGAGCCGCCGTCTCTACTGGCATCCACTATGCACCTGGGGCAGTTCAAGCGAGAAACTCGATTTCGAGCTTGCGCCTGCTGCGCGTGGCCTACTATCTAAAATAAACCCTGTCCTCCAACTCTCGCACGTCGTTCCAACGGAATAAGAGGTGTCCAAGTGTGCAACACGCCTGCGCTGATGGCCGTCTCAGCAACGCCTCTCATTGGTCTGCGTTCTCACCACGAACCCGCAGCATCGTCCGCGGCGTTCGGACCTCCCGAAATACCCTCGAGCGAAACACGAACGCTTTTTTATTTATTTTCTCACACACTACAGCATCGGCAGCATTGCCAGCAGGTTCGCGTGCTGTAGTGAGAAAAAAAAAAGGTTTCGTTAGACGCTGCGCAAGCGTTATCGGGGCCTGACTCTGCATGTACGTGCGTGTTCTGTGTTGTGCATGGACAGGACGTCCGGGATTGTTCGCAGTGAAACGGGGGACCGGAACGCGGTGCAAGACCCGGGGTCGGTCTCTTGCGATTGATCGGCGAGCGGACGAGCATTGGGACAGTCACGTTCGACGGAGGCTGACCGTTCAAAGCTGGCGATAGCACGAGCGCGTGCGTGCGTACCCTCGCCCGCGATCGACGCACGCTGGTCAGCCCGACGGCGACCGGTTGCCGCCGACGCAGTATCGTTCGGACGAGACGGGCGAGTCGTATCTCGTCCCATGTCCAAACGACATGCGCCGATTACCGCGACGAACGCGTGCTTGCGAGCGTCGTAGCTCTCGCAAGGACTCGGACGTCCGCCGCCGCGGAGCAACGCGGGTGACCCACCTCAGGAGCCGGGTCTAGACCTGTTTCACGTCGGTCGCGGGAGCCTGGCGAGCCAATCGATGGCGAATATGTATTGCCTCGGGGTGACGACGACGACTGCCAGCGAGTGCCTGTCGTCCGGACCCGAACAGAGCCTGGGCCAAGGCAAGAGTCCATTTAGCACATCAAAACGAACGGCGACGTGGCGAACCTGTCGAGAGATTCGTGCAGTGCTTACACGACGCTTCAACGCGGTCGTCAAACGGTGACAGTGACAGAGACGCTGCGATGGATACCATACAGTAGGTGTGGTGATTGAATCCTTCTTTCCACGCGAGGACTGACCCGCTCTCAGGATCTGAGATATCTACTCGGTCAGCGCATGGACCACGAGTCGAGACGGCAGTCCGAATCGACGCGCGCGCCGTCTGGAGAGGGACGACTCGGACGAGCTCAGACGCTAGCCCTGAGCATCTCGAGTCTGGACCTGTTTCACCCTTGGCCTGTCGCGGAACCAAAATCTTCCCGACTGAATTGACGACGACGAACGTCGAAATGGCGACGACACGTCGCGATGTGTCCCGTCCCGTCCTCCAACGTTCTCGACGACGAATCGCGTGGACGTCGCGCTATCCCACCCACCGATCCGTGGGCACTGGCCAAAGATGCGACGGATGGCACCCACCCACTCCCTATTTTTTCACGGACGCACACAGACAGTGAAGACTCCTTTCAACACAGTGGTGAGTTTTCGACCCGGAGCTATTTCCTCTTTTTTTTTCGATCTGATTCGATCCCAATCGTCAGACTAGCGCGTACGGATTGCACGTGGCGTACATGTTCGACAACTGTCTCGTCTAGACACCAGAGAACGAGGGAACAGTCCCGTTTTGACATTGAACGATGCATGCCAGATCAGTCAGTGACGGGTTCGCCACAACTCGATTATCAGATATGATATGACGCGCGTGCCATGTCCATGGCATGGCATGATGATCGGATCAATCACGGTCGGGCTCCAGAATACGACCCACTTGGCCGTGCTTGACCGTTCGGAACTGTGCGACGCCGCCATCACGGTGCTGCCAGACCCGATACATTAGCTCGCGAGGGCGGACGGTACCGCGCGGCGCTGGCACCGGTTCGACTGACGTGCCATGGCCATCGTATAAAAATAATGACAGCACGACGTCGGACTCGGACTCGGACGTCCGCTGACCAAGACGCCGAGACTAGGGCGACTGCGGGGGATGATGCGATCAACGACACGGGCCAGCATCGCTTTCGCTATTTCCTTTTTTTTTCGTGAGTCGGAATCAAATTTGCTTTCGGGTCTGAATCCGAGAATCTGACGGTGGCATGTGACAACTCGTAAACCAACGCGACATCCAGAAAATAAAAAAGCAATAAAAAAAAGAGTCCGGACGTGTGACATGAGCGCTCAATCCATGACCCACCACCTCACGGCCTGACAACTCCCGATCTCGGGATGCAACAATACCGCCGAGAGCCAGTACTGCAGCCGTCGTCGTCGGTGATCGAGAAATGCCGGTCGGTAGCGGGAAAGCGGCGATTTTGGGGGGAGCGGGGGGACAAAGTGGTGTTGGTGCGGCTGTGCGGTGGCGTCGGTGATCAAGTCTCACGGGGAGACGAAAAAAAAAGGCGGATGGGGACGGGGACGTACGGGGAGACTCTGTCGGAGCGCTCGATCGAGCTGGACGAACGCGCTGTAGCGCTTGTGGGTGTGTATCGTCGTGCTCTGCAAAGAGGCGTTTTGTGATGAGACGTTCGCGTGGTGGGGTGGGGACAGACCTCTTTTGTGCGTATCACGCAGTCGTATACTGCGCATTCGGCGTTTCAGCGCTGTTTGGACTGCGCAAGTGGGAAGACGTACCGACATATGCACCGCCAAGCTTATCGCCTACGTGCGTCCAGCCACTGATCTGGACGTCCCTCGCAAATGCACGGCTCCCGCCCGAGTTGTCGCCGAGCCATATGTCGTGCGAAAAGACAGAGGGAGGGCCTTGCGAGCGGTGGGTCGACGCGCGGTCTGGCTCCTGCCATGCAACACAGGGTCCATTCAAATTCAGCGCGCGCGCGTATGTATGTACGCACGTCACAGAGTTCGTCGTAGAAGCGGGACTCCTCCTCGACGTCGATCTTGTTTGGGATGACGACCAGCAGGCTTGTCGCATTTTGAAACGGGTGTACAGTCGGAGACGTGGAAGCAGAGGACCTCATGGCCACGACAATCGGAAGCGTCGCAGTCGCTGTTGGCACGATATCGTATTCAGTCACGTGCTACGCAAGTGTCTACTGCTAGTTGGTCTCCACGATAGCCTTGATCATCGCTCCTCCGATCTTGTTCGCCTCCTCGAACCGCGACTCGAAGAATGCGGCTGTACGTGTAAACCTGTCCTTGTACAAGTTAAAGTCGCCAAACGCGACGCACTGACTCCACCCACGGGCCGCGACGACAAACTCGAGATCGTCGGATCTATGCGTGGCGTCGTACAGTGCAGCATGAATTGCGGCGTCCAGACGTGCCACGGAACGAAAGAGGTACTCTGCCACGCCTATCCACATCTGAAACACTGGGGTCGCCGCGAGGGCGAGGTGGTCAAACGGTTGGATCGACAGACGAGCCCAGCAATCGACCATCGCGAGGAGGGCGAGGTGCGAGTTGTTTTTCGGTGCCGATGTTCCCGTGGGCGAGGACGCGCCGCGTTTGAAGTTGCCTCCGATGGTGAATTGGTCGAGGACGTCCTCGGTGAGAAAGATGGGGGTGGATCCGCCTTCCTCTGTGTCCGTGATACCGAACACTTTTTCGCGAGCGGCGTATATGCGCTGTCGGAGGCCATCCCGGTCGCCGGCGATCATGAGTTTGAAGAGGTCTGTGGCGCTGGAGGCGTAAGTATCGATTTGGATCTTGGCCGAGGGATTTAGGATGGCGAGGCCAGCGTAGACGTGCCATTTGTTGGCGTAGATCCGGAGCATGATGTTTACTTTTACGGTCTCGATACCGCCTACGTACTGGCCGTGTTCCCATGGGTATGAGCGTTGTGCCGCCCATGCAGTGCCCATGCTGTCGTGAGAGAGAAGGGCATGAGAGTGTGTGCCTGTCGCGAAGGAAAGCGAAAACGTACGTGAGGAAGGCGGCGTGAGTGACTGCTTGCACGTTGGCGGTGACGAGGTCGTGATCCTCGTAAGTGAGGTAGACGTATCGGGAATTGAAGCACCTGAATATGTTTTCGACAAGCGTGACGGATTCTTGAGGGGCACGGTGCCTGATGATGACCTAGAAGTGGTACGTGTGGGGGTGCACGGCGACGTGGCAAGGAAGACGGACCAGAGGCTGGCCATGTGGGGAAACGCTGGGGCCGTGGAGAGAGTGCACCGAGACAATGTGAACATCGTTTGGGAGATGTGATTCGAAGGCGGCTTTTTCTGGGGCCTTGACGGAGGTTTGACCTGCGACGATAGCGCCGACCTTTGTGGCTATATTCCCATGCAAGGGCAGGCGCAACGTGGTGAGCGTGGGTGGGAGCAGGATGGAAGAGAAGGGAGACTCACAGGGGCCATACTGTTTTACTACGCGATCGATAAACTCTGCTTCCACGGAGTAGATGACAAAGTCCGAGATCCGAGAGACGGCATGGCCGTCGCTGTGAACGGTGATTCCGGGGACGTCTGGAGTCGTGAGAGCGAGAGATATCTTTGATTGAAACTGAGGTACCTTTGTACGCTTGTTTCAACGAGTCGTATCGTTCGGGTAGATCGCAGACGCTAATTCTCAAGGAAGGACGGGAGGGTGAGCGTGGGTAGTAAAAGGGTCGCAGGCACACACTTTTTCCAGCCCGCGTCGGAGAGATGTCGGGCGTACATGGTGCCCATGACACCCATCCCGATGAGGCCAATGGTCGGTTGGAGATGCACGGGGTGAGTTGGAGTGACATCGACAGGGATGCTGGACATGACGAGCGCTACGGACGGAGAGACTGAAACCAGCGAAATAAAAAGGACATCCTGTGCGGATGGGAACCGGTCGACTTTGAAGGCACTACCTTTCCTTGCTTTACGGTCACGGCAGTACATACTTCTCACACACGCCAGCTTACTAGTCTAGTCCGGGTGACTTGTCCGGAGGTAACCCTCCTCTTTTTGGCTCCGGCTATTGCTCGTGTTGTATCTTTGTTTGTCCTCTGAACGACCGTCTTTTTAATTCTTTTTCCTTTTTCTTTTTTCTACAGATCGTCCATGTCAGTGTATGTCTCCGCGTTCGCTCCGCACTCGAGCTCGAGCTCAAACTTTCTCTATCCAGGCAATCGTCGCTCGTCCGTTTCTAACGTATCCGCGCCGCGCACGTTCTTCCTTCCGTCCGTCTTCCCTCCTTCCCTCCCGCACAAGTCCACTCACTTGCCTCTCTCAGATCATGTTTTCTACCCCACGTCCTTCCAGTCCCCGCCAGCGAACCGCTTCATGCTCCACCGACGACCAATCACAGACCAGAGACAGGCCCCGCAAACCTTTCCACCGCCATCACACCCATGATCTCGCAACGTCCTCCCACTCGCTCGCGACCACATATTCACATCACGACGATCTGCCCGCTCCGTCCTTCCCTGCCTCCCACACGACCAGCACACAGTCTACCCCAATGACCTCACCCTCCACGGGTTACAGCAGTCTTTTTCCCGCTTCTCTTTCCTCCGCGACGTCAGAGTCCGTGCCCAGCCCCGAATCAAAATACCGATCCGAGTTTGGCATGTTGATCCCCGGGTCTTCTTCTGCTCATTCGGCCGTTTATGGATCCGCATCCTCTCGCTCTTCCAATCCTGCTTCCCGCTCTCCAACAGAATCAGACTCTCAAGCTTCGGCTCCCCCAATTCCTTACAAACATCCCCATCACCTTTCACATGTACATCGTCCTCTCACAGCTCCAAACTCTCCCTCCGCCCTCACAATCCCCGGTACCGCTGACGCCAGTCCGACCGACAACAACACCCGACCTCACTCTCGCCTCACCGTCAGCATCAAGAACCTCTTTTCCAGACACGCCGTCCCTTCCCCTTCCCGCTTCTCCTTCAATTCTGTCACCACCACACCTGATAGCGAAGCGTCTTCAAGTTCGTTTCAGGTGCCTGCCGCGGTCGGCAAATGGTCCATGACACCTCGCAAGTCACGTCCACCAGATCTCGAGATCTCGGGTACCGTCGCCCCTGTCATACCCAGCCCTGGTTGCGGTTCTAATTCCCCCATAGATGCTCACCGTCGATATGCGAGCGAAGCAGTCGCCAAATTCTACAACGTCGGAACCGTGGATGGTTTGCCAATCAGTCAGGAGAGCAGCATCGACGTCTCCTTCCGAAACGCACCCCCAGTTCGTGGCAGGGATATCAAATCCCGCAACGTGTTGAGACGCCGTCCGAGCGGCTCCGCTAAGCTCTTCAAAGGTCGCGAGCGAGGCATGAGCAGTCCTGCCCCACGTCCAAACGAAAGCGACGTTCGTCTATCACCTAATGAGGCCATGCCTCGCCAAACCGTTGTCCCTTTCCCACTTACCCCGGCCGGCGCCCTCGTTGAGGCCTATAAACAACAGGAACTTCACCGTGAAGACACGCCCAGCCCTTCCAGACTGTCGATCGACGACCGAATGGGTCCGACAGCGCCTCACGACGGTGGCTATGACCGCGATCGCCCGGAGCAGTCGCCAACGCCATACCGCACCTTCTTTGGCTCGTCGTCCGAGCGCCGCGTGCAAACTGACAGTCTTGACGATCGGCGGGGCAAGCTTGAAGTAGACCAGCGCATCTTCACTCGTTCGCAAGCAACCCTGTCCCATCAGCCCTCCATGTCCGACCCAGGCGGGCGCAGCCTCGCCCGCAAACTCTCCAGTCGGTGGCAAAAGGCCAAGGGAGCGGACGGCGTGGTGTCCGAGGAGCTCCCTTTGCGCGGGAAATCGCATGCAAAGGGGCGGTCTAGTCTCCAAGAAGGCTGGAGACTCGACAAGTCGAATCAGCGGTCGGTTGGGAGGTCCATGGATAGCACGCCGAATGCAGAGGACGGCTCGTGGGCAAGTCCAAATGCTGGTCACGCACGGTCAGCGTCCAAGGGAGACAAGATCGAGGGTCCAAAGTTATGGCGGCTGATACGGCGGATTAGCACAGGGGGTCTCCGCGATCGATACCAGTCATCTGACAAGGCGGTTCCTCCCGTCCCTGCCATTCCCAAGGAGCTTCTGAAGAAGGCGAATCCAAGCGAACGTAATAATGAGACGTCACGCCACCATCCGTCGTCCTCTTCGCCGAACAAGGAGCAGAGCCAAACGCCGACGGCACCCAGAACTATCGCTGTCACCCGGCCCAGCGTAACAACCTCTTCTTCATCGCCCAACTCTTCCGACGTCGCCTCTACCCAGTTCTTTCACAAGACCCATTCAGCGCGCTCCTCGATGTCGTCTTTCGGTGAAGCTTTGGTGTTACCTCGCGCACCGGAATCCATGCTTGACCGACACATCATCGCACCCCTCGAACAGCTACGTTTGGCTGACGACCACGTCGAAGGTGGTGAGCCAAGCACGCCATCTCTGGCAGTGCCCCGATCTCCGCGTCGGTCGATGTCCGTTCCCATTGGTCTGAAGACGACGGAGGACGTAGAGGGCGATCATGCACCATTGCCTTCGCCGCGTCGACTGACATGTTCTGGGGAATCACCTTCGTCTGTTTCTTCGAGACCCTGTTCTACGTCCGCGTCTGGTACTGGGAGTGCGCGTGCGTCGTACCAAAGCCCGGGAGCTGTGCTCATACAGTCACGGATGGCGGATGGAACAGTGTCGCTATCGCCTCCCCCGAGACCAGCGAGAAACTCGACACGTGCAGCTAGCGGGAGCGTGGCAGGTTCGCCTCCGCAGTCGATATTGGTTAAGCAGGCAGATGGGATTGGGCTCGGGGGTGCTCGACAAATGGACCGGACGCCGAGTACGCAGAGCGACATGACGGCACGATTCGAGTCTTCCGAGCGCAGACGATCCCAAGGAAGAGACCGGGACTGGGACCAAGAAACTTCCCCACGGACGCGGGCACTGCTCACGTTTCGTGAACTAGATGCACCGCGCAGACCCCCGTTGAGCGAACGGGAGAAGGCAGACATTTGGAACGACTTGTTGGAGCGGAGCGACAAGGCGGGCGGGACGTTGCACATCAAGAGTGCTGCGGAGCTCATGTCGGACAGCTTGCGACTCTCGACACATTCCTCGACACATTCCGAGATCTAACGACTTTTTTCCGATTTCTCACCATTCTGCGATCCAACGGTCCTATTCACACATCTATAGTCCATAGTCCATGCTCGTCACACTGATCTATTTTGACGATCGTTTTTGGCTTGTGTTTTTTCTTCCTTTATTTCTGATGCTTGTTTTTATTCCCATTCCCTGTTGTACATGTTCAACCATCTCACGCACGGTCGGAGAGCGGTATATATTGCGACACCATCTCCCTTTTCACGACGTTTCCCTCGCGCTTATCATACGTTATTATATCCCGAACGAGGCCGAGGCTCTTAAAATCTAATGTGCCTGTTTCCTCTGTTCTGCACTGTATTTTTGCCAGTGTCTGTTCATCGTCTTTCTTTCTGAATCACCCCCTACCCCTGCGTTCCTTTCTATATACCTGTGCCCTTTTTTTATATAGTCACGACGTGCGGCGAGAACACGAATGTTTATCGGGTCTTTTTTTTTTTTTATAAAGTAATTTCGCTCGCATGTGAGACCGCGTTGTATGCGCATGTTTACGCGCCGCCCGCCGTGCGGTCACGCGACGATCGGGGCGTGGCACTGCCTCTGTCTCTTGCCCCAACGTCTCGTCTCTCGAGTCCTCTTGTTTTCTCGCTTCGCCCTTCTTCTTTCTTTTTTTTTACTGTTCGCTCGCTCGCTGCGCCACAGGAATCGAGAGATTTTATTTCATATCGTATCGTTCTGTGTGGACAACGATGACGACGGGCGACACGTTGGACACGTCGACGGCAGTGCTCGTCGTCGCTGGGTTGTGTGTGTCGGCTGTCGGAGCTGCCGCCGTGTATGCGCTGCGTCGCACCGTGGACGCTGACGCTCAAGCCCAAGCCCAACAAGCCCAACAAGCTCAGACTCGAGCTCAAACGAGGACGAAGACGAGGGGGGATACCCATGATATGCGTTCGCGCTCTGGTGGGGGTGGGGACGGGGTGCGTGAGGCTCGGGGTGTGTCTGAGATGCGGAGGCGGAGGCGGGGGGGAAAGAGCAAGGACAAGGACGAGGGCGAGGACGAGGGTGAGGTCGAGGACGCGGCCAGGGGCGAGGGTAGGGACAAGGGCGAGAATGAGGGTGGAGACCAGGGCAAGGGCGAGGGCAAGGGCAAAGGCCGGGTCAAACGTGGAAGTGAGGGTTTGGGTGCAGCGACGACCGTCTCTATACCAGGTTCTTTCGACGGCGTCGGGTCCGACGTGGGTCCCCCACAGGGTTCTTCACCGGATACCGGGACAGCATCCAACCAAGGAACCAGCGTAAAGCCCCAGAAGAAGAAGGTCAAGAAGGTCAAGAAGCAGAAGCAGAAGCAGGAATCGGCCAAGGACTGGGGCAAGGATGAAGACAGGGAGAGGGAGGACCAGGACGCAGGTTCAGAGACGGGCAAGGAGGCAAAGGTGGGCCAACACTTGGGCGATAGTACCGATGCCTCGGTCTCTCTCTCTCTCTCCGTGTCTGGCGACGCACCATCGGGTTTCTCCCGTGGGATGGGAAAGGGCAGCCTCCTCACACCGCCGTCCCAGCCTCACGCGCTACACCGTGAGATTCGCCCATCATTGTCACTCGATACCGACAGTTCGTGGACGCACGTCGACCGTCATCGCCCCAAGACGTCCAAGTCTGCAGATGGACTGGCACGAAGGACTGGAGACGCGGTGGACGTGACGAGCAGCGATCTGGCCTCTACAGCGAGCGATTCGCCTGTGGCAGAGCGCATGGATGGTATCACAACGGACATGCGCGGAGCACGTGCGGACCTCGTGCAGCGCACGCTCGCCGAGAAACTCGTTCCGAGACCGAGCAGATCGGGCGTCGAAGAGTACGTATTCTCTTTTTGGGCCTGTTCGCTTGCTTTTCGGGTGCTCGCCCATTTCTCGCTTTGCTCGATGAGGATTCTTCTGCGTGTCCTGTCAGACGGTATGGACGCTGATTTTGAATTTATCTTTCTCTGCCAGCATGCTGGAACAGCCCGATGTGCCCACCTTGGCACGCGTCATGCGGGTCCAGCCCCCAGCGGACGAAATCCCCGTCCCAGGCTTTTCATGGGAAGACTATGGCGAGGTCGTCGAAGAGAGCGTGCTTGTCCAAGATACCGACGAGGAAGACGAGGGAGAATGGGGCGTCGTCAAGAGTCGGAACCGTACCCGTAAATCTTTCTTCACCTCCCTCCCTCCTTGGTGTTACTCACAGACGCACGATGGTTAAAAAAACAGGTCCTTTACAGACGATGGGCACCTCCGCATCGACGTTGGCGTCCGCTTCTACGTCGCACACCCCGGCAGCGTCAGAGACCATGACCAAGAAACAGCGACAAAACGCACGTAAGAGGGAGCTCGCTAAATCTGTTAAAGCGGAAGCAGAGGTGACACGCGTTCAAGGTCTCGCGAAGCACAAGCGCGAGTTGGAGCGGCTTCGGATCATCGAGCAGTCCCGGCAGGGTGGTGGTGGTAAGCAACCGAGCGGTGGTATGCAGGCGGTGGTGGACGATCGGGGCAAGTTGGTCTGGGAATGATTTTGTCTATATTTTCTCTAGGAATCGTACTAGACCACCGTTGGGGACATCGTAAATTATCTACGACTCGACAGACATGATCAGTTGATAGGGTAGCTGCGAAGGGACGATCTTTGCGTAATGGGAGGAATGCTACATGTCGTAAATGCGTGACAAGAAAACAGTGTTCTCGAACAGAGCTGGAGCAAACATTGAGTGCCAATGGAAGAAGAAACACATGTGACGAGTCCGTGCAAATGAATTGAAGACAAAACCGTTGGGGCGTTTCGAACCCGTGTCATGGAGTGGTGGAAACCCGGACCGTTCGGAGCTCCCTCCGACGCAAGCGAACGGGTATCAATGCATAATCATCAATATCGGTTGGGGACGAAGACGTTCGGGGAGGAGCTTGTTAGCCGTCAGCGCTCCAAGGAACGACCGTGCCTTCCCTCCCTACTTTCTCTCACATCACGGCTTGAATCATGTCCCGAGTGGCCGCTCGAGTCACCGTATCGCCCACGAGGCGATGGTCCGGGTAAATGGAGAGCCATGGGATGCCCAGACGGCGGCGGTGGTGGTGCCTCCATGGCAACTTCCGGGAGGGTCGTCGTGGCGTGGTGTTCCATCGCCGCCGATGGAGGACGATGTCGCAGCAGTGCTGCTCCGTTGCCAGGCCTTTCCGTTCGTCTCGAAGAAGAAGAGCTGGGCGCAGACGCACGCCCGGCAAGTTGAGCGTCTGCGCGTGGCAGTTTTTTGACTGCGTCTCGGTGTTATATGGGGACGTGATGGAGGCGAGGGAGAGGGGCGATTGTCTCACCGTGGTCGGGGACTTGGTTTCGGACGCGGAGGTGCGCCGGACGTGGCTCGGTCCGCCACCGCCACCCCCTCCAGGAGGGGTTGGGGCAGGAAGTGTCCCTGATGTTACCGGATGAGGGGATGCTGATGGATATGATGGGGGCTTGGGTACGTCTTGGTATGAAGACGGCGGAGGCACAGCGGGGGAGTACAGCACTGGTCCCGCTGACGCATGCCCAGCGTGGTATGCAATGTTTTCAGGCTGTGGAGCGCCTGACATATCGGGAGACATTGAGTACAAGGGCACATTAACGGCGCCATGTGGGGCGGAGAAAATGCGTGAAACCATGGTTTCTAGATGATCCAGCCTGGCTTTGAGTTCGTCATATTCCGCCCGGCTACGGGACTTGAGTTCATCGTACTCTGCTCGGGTAATCCATTTGTCCCTGGAACCTGTATGAGTCTTTGCAGTGAAACTCGACAATAAAACTGACGTACACAGGCTCCAAGGTACGCCATTGACATTTTGATTGCTCGCCGCGTCGTGTGCATGGACCACACGGCTGCGCCCTGAAAAAACCTCTCTCAGCGGTCTCGAGGCTCGACTGGATAATAAACACCGAACCTGTCGCATTTGATCTTCCGTCTCTTGCACTCTGTAGAGCCGGGTTTGAGTAGACGAGTTCACGACGAAAGGGAGTCGAGGACCGCGTGGACAATGGACGATCTACGTCAGCAAAGATCTGCGGGAATTATGACGTTCAAAAGACGTACCATTACAACTCAGGGCTTGACGTCGCCGCTTCTTCTTGACAGGCCCAGGTTGCTCGGTTTCACCCTCGGGCTCTGAATCGAGGATTTCGCTTCGGGGATAGACGCCACTGTGAGCTGGCATTGGTTGGCTGGAATGGGGATCTGTCGATCCTGAGGGACCTGCATAAGCCCCGACGGGCGGGTAACCATACGACGGCGACTCCTGTGTGGCGAGATGGGGTTGTGTAGACCCAGAGGGTGGGAGATAGGGGTGGAGTTGCCGTATGGATGGGAGAGAAGGCTGATACGTCGTCGTGGCGGGTGGCGCGATGGAACGCGCCTGGGGATCAGGCGTTGGTGGAGACATCATGAGCGGTGGTGGATTTCGAGGATGTTTGCGCCCGGGAACGGGCAGGTGCCTGTCCGGGTCCATAGAGACGGAAAGGATAAGGGTTAGCGGGACAGGAGGAGAGGCGGACGGACGAATGTAGCAGAGTGGAGTGCACGAACCCGAAAGCAGTCAACGGTTAAAAACTTTCCGAGCGATTGACGGGCGATGTGGCTACAGCCCCGATATATAAGCGAACCGAAGTGGGTCAGCTTCAATGTTCATAAAAGTCCGGGTGACAGAAAGACCCGCTCGGGACGTGCAGGAATGAACAGCCGGTCTTCTGGTGAAATGAGCCTCAATCTGAGCTCACGTTCTCAGGTTCGAACAATAAACTCTACCTTGGAATCTTCCGGCGAACGGCAAACTCCAGCAGCTGGCCTGCGGAGTAAGTTCTTCGGTATATATATAATTTTCTGTCCGTGGTGGTGAGAGGTGCACTGGATCAAAGGCACGACGAATTTCCGTTCCGTAAGGAGTGTAGATTTGGGTTTTTACATGCATTGATCTTCGGTAAGATGTGTCCGTTTATCTCCGGAAAGAACACTGACATCTGTTACATTTCTCCTGTTCGCGCGTCGTCGGACCAACACTGGGTTGATATAGTACGGCTCTTGCATGTGGTAATATTACCACACACTTGCCAAAACCTGCCAAAAGTCTTACGACTGCCCTTGGTCCTGTCCGCCGTCGGCTGTGGCGACAACACACTGACACTGGCACTTGACAATACTTTTTTTTTCTTGAACAAATTTTTCTAGCACATGCTCTCCTGAAAGCGATCGATCGTATCGTATCATGTCCGAACACCCGCGATGACCGGATGAACGGTGCGACGCCCCGTTACATCCCCGGATCATGAGGCAGTGGATGAATTGTGCAGACCGATACCAACTGTAAGGCCAATGTCTTCCCGCTGCCATCTTCTACGCTTCCATGCCTGCCCTCGCCATGCGTCCCACCTCCGTTTCGTCCATTACTCTACCCTTTGAGCGCACGACACGTAGCCAGCATCATATCAGCAGGTGCGTTCAACATGAGGTAAAGAAATCTTTGATCATCATCTTCCTCCATGGAACATCATTTCCAAATGCGACATTGCACCATGGTGCCAGCAGTTGCCGTCTATTCAGCACGTTTATAAGTATGGTAACCACAGGCACCAGAGGCGCTGCGATAATGTCCGGCCCATGTCGACCACGCTTTGCACTTGCCTCTTTGATACCGTATCCTATCCCGCTTCATTGATACCGCTACCTTTAGTCTCTGGCTTCCAGGGGAGATTAGGAACTGCTGCGCTTGCTGACCCATATCCCAAACCTTGACGCGTTATTACATCCTCGACTGGTAATCTCGTTCGCATCTTTTCCTGGAAAAGCCGTTCACAGGTTACGCGCCCATTTTTCCGTGGGCTCCCGCTTATCTCAGACTTACTTCATCAGGCGGGCCCATCACGGTATCCACGAAACGCCAGGCAACCTCCACCGCCCTTGGTATCCGATGGCAGGCTCCTCGGATTATCATTATCCTCTGTTGCTAGCCGTTTCCCCGCAAAAGCCTATCAGGGTTTGTCGAAGAAGATGCGGCCTGTAACCGCTAACTCCTGTAAAGTTCGATACCGTAATCTCCGTCTTTAAAGCGCAAAAGAAAGATCCCAGGAAAAAGGTTCAAGGGCAATGTCACAGCCTGCACGCCTCTGACTCATTGCGCCGAGTCGATACGCTCCCCACACGTCAATTCAAATCATTTGCGTCGCGACAAGGGCAGGCTTATCTCCTGACTCTTCGTCCTGGACCAAGTTGACCAAATCGCTTAATTTTTCGGACAAAGGTCGCACCGGACTCCATAGGCGTAACTTCGATGACGTGCTCAACCTTCGCCCAAACCTTTCTTGGTCAGCCCAATTCATTGACGACCCTGTATCGCGCCATACTCCATGGACATGAAACTTCCCAAGTGCCTCTATCACCGCCTGAAGCACGTCGTATACAATCATGTCGGCCAGCCGAATTCTCATTGCATTGTCGCCACTGCCCCTGAGCGGTATTACATCGTGGAAATGCTTTGTTTTCGTACTTTTTTTTCGCGGATGAAAACTCTATTGGTACAGCTGTTCTGAATAGCGGACACGCTTTTCCGTCGTGCATCATTCGACGTGTAATACTGTGCTGTGCGCCCAATTGTATTCTTATCTCCTTTCCGCAGCATGTTTCCGATCACAACAGTATATGGATCTCTCTCCCAAAAAAAAAACTTTGATATATCGGAGATGCTGGTCTCAGTGCATGCCTGAGCCAGCCGGGCGGCGTAACGAACGCTAACACTGATCGCGATCAGCGGCGTAATCGAGGCGACAGACGATTGGACCTTACAGGAAGGTTCAAACCTGGCGCAACGTCCGACGCGATTACTTCAACCTGCACTCACTCCCTTGCTTGCCAGGCCAGGTCAAGCGAACCACTGCTTTTTACAGCAAGCTCGGTAAACATGCGTCGGACCGGCAGTGGACGCAAAGTTCAGTCCGTCTATGGTATCACGTCATTCATATGACCGTCGAGGTGAAACGCACGCAGGTCCCATTAACTTTAGGACAGCAATCGGTCAGCTGGACGCGTTGCATATGGACGGTGTCAGCGTTCATATAGGTGCGTCGTTTGAGCGCACCAACTCCGATGAAGGTGAAGTTCGCCATGTTCTCTTTGACTGGGGGAACACCTCGTTGCACGCTTCCCTCCGCACTTGCGGATGCAATCATCGTGACATGAACGGGCGTACACATTTTCTCTTTCGTGGCTTGCGATCATTTGTCGAGGAAAGGGATCAAAACGGTCAAATTAATTTTTCCGTGCCGGCTGTCGCACTGCCGACTATTATCCTTTCTGGGTAGGCCCGTGTAAGGGAAAGCTCTCTTCCGCTGGACAATTGAACGATGCCGAACAGAGGGAAAACCGAGCCACATTATTCCGAGGCCCATTCGGCCATTGCTCGGTAAGCATCGCTACGCCCCGGTTCATGAAACTCAAACCAGGTCGCCATCTGGTGTTCGGTATTAAGTCACTCGCCCAACACGTATGATACCCCTCGCCCATACCCGTTTCTCTCCGCTTCTCGAGTGCGCTTATCTGATCCACGAGGATCGCAGCAGCACCTGCGCTGACGAATGCCCTCGGAAATTTTGCAAATCGAACCTCGCTGCGAGAAAACGAAGCCGGGGGGAAATATAGCGATTTGTGTCCGCAGCATCATTTCCCACTTTGCGCAGGAAGGCCCGGTTTCGGGCATGCCCTTCGGCCGTGTTGACTCCATCCGAGTGTATCTGATGATGATGATACGGAACGGCAGAATCACCGATTCGGGTATTTCATGATGGGCCCACGTCTGTCCATGGTGACAACAAATGAAGACTGCGAGCGGAGCTGCGAGGGGGCTGTCACCTCCGCTCCGGTGTTCGATGAGATAGCGGACCAAGGCGAGCATAGGACGTGCTCCGGCCGAGTTCCCCCCTCAATGTAAGTGTCGATTGGTAAGATCGTTCATGAAACACTTACGTCTATCCACTATACGTCGGACAGGGTTGTGGGGGATTGATTCTGTGCGGGGTACGGCGCAGCTGGAGAGCCGATACCAGATCTGGGAAGCCCGACCGAATTGCAGACTGGCCTGTGTGAAACTTGTGGGTATGTTTGTGAGAAGGGGAGAAAAGGGGACGTGACCCACATCATGGAAGCGATAGGGAAATTTTTGACCGCTCTGTGAGTGGCGCACCGATAGGGATACCGGGTCCTTCTCTGTCAACCCAACGGCCAGGGTTGTGGACGGGAATGACACCCTAAATCATTGCCCATGGGAGAACATCGTCGTGAAGCAGCTATGGAACTGGAACGCCGCGGTTCTGTCTAGATGCTTTAATCCTGTTTGGATGTCTTCATGGTCGTGCGAAGGGCCAGGTCTGATACTGGGGGATAGGTTCTCAAACCTGGTTCTTCAATGTCCGCTTTGCGGCTCACTTAGTATCCATATGCGCGTTGTGACGGACATGTCATACATGTAGATAGCGTTCTAAAGACTTTGACAGTCTATGACGCCGCAACCTGGAAAAGGGAGAATGAGAACCAAAGAGGGACATCATAACCATTTGATAGTTTGGATAGATTGCGCCGAAGGGCTGTTTGCGTAGTTCATAGATTCACTATGAACGGACCACGCGCCCAGAGGTGAAATGTGACGGCTCACTACTTAACGAACCTCGTCGCCCCTCCGCTATCAACGGTGATAAATCGCACCAGCTTGTGGGGCTCGTTCTTGCCAGCGGGAACTCATGCCAGCGAGATGCTATCGTAAGGCATGCGGTCAGTGTCAATGAGAGACCGACGTATTTAGTGCATCGTACCTGAGCTCGGTGGGGAACTTCACTCATATCTTGATCGTGCCTGCTGCTCGTCCCTGGTCAGCTTCCCAAATGGGTGTCTCAATTGAGTCCCATGGAAAGTGTTTGGGCGCAGGTAGGACCGCGTTTGTCGCATTTCTGTCAAGGGTAGTCAAGGCTCAAGACACTCCTATCAACACGCCCTGCGAGCAAAAAATAGCAACGCTCGTTGCAGTGCGGCGCGAAATCCATGAATTTATCCTTAAAAGAAAGAAAGACGGAGAGAGAAAGGATATACTCTTTTTTCACTGACCTCAATCTGCGTGGGACGATAGAAGATCGACTGCTTGCCCAATTATCACTTTCTGAAACGTGTTACATCGGTAATAGGAGAACGGGGAGTTTAAATCCCCCCCTAGGGAGTGAATTACACATCCATAGCCGAGACGCGCTGTGGGTGGATGGAGGCCATCTCCTCAGCAGAAGTGCTTCGAGTTCGACGAAGGGTGCATTCGCGCAGAACGCGGATCCTCTCGAGAAGGGGACGGCTTTGGGGAAGTCGCAGCTCAATAAAAGGGAGATGAATTGGTAGACGCGTGAGCACTAGTGCCGCACCTTGACGAGAGCATCACATTCTATTATCAGAGATCAAATGAATCATGCTGAGCGGTCAATCGGCTGCGAACTTCTGACAGCGTGGATTTTCTGGGAGCATGGATGGGGATGTAGTATCCCAAGTTGCTAAACGCCGTCGTTAACAAATCTCGGGGAATCAACTCTCGAGTGGGTTATGAAGCGAATGAACGGAACCCACTCCGTTTCAATGGCGAGGCAGAACGGAAAGTACTCCGAGGACAAACGAGTCCCGGAATTGCGTAAAGATTCCCGTCCGAAGATCGCGGCGAGGGAACTGCAACCAGGAAACAACTTGAACGGTCGTGGTTCCACTCGTAAAACTATTTCTCATGGTGCAGTGCGGACTACGCACAGACACATCACCCTGAGTACACGACCCAAGGCGCATGGCAATACAAGACACGCAGTGGCGTCACGTCCCTGGGAACAAGTACATAGCTTCTGAACGCGAAATATTGATGATGATCGAGGAGGTAACAACTCACCTAATCCAAGGGTTGCTCGGGAACGTAAGCACGTCGAATATTAACCAAGGAAACGCCGTGAAGCGAACATGTGAACTTGAAGCCCAACGCGTCGTAGACTGGAATTTCAAGATGGAACCAAAGTACGGTACTCTGTGTGCTAGTCATTACTGTTACAAAGCGGTTGCTTATAACCGAGATCTACTTGATCCTACTGCAGTACATCAATGAACGGCTTGGGTTGCCTCGAGGACTTACATGAGCTCGGTTCTACAGCTGTCACTCACAACATAGGTCCGATTACCAACCCACTCGTACAAATTCACCGCAGCAAGAGCAAGAGAAAAACAAATGCCATCATCCAGATATTTGTGTCAAGAACTGATTAGCCGCCTGGCCGATTGGAAGGTATGGACAAACGGCATGCCCAGTCCTGCAGCCTCTCTCTTCTCGATACTGGGCTTATATAGCCAGTGACTGAATGGCCGTCGAGGTCATACGAATCTGCCGTCGCCGGTTTCAAATCGAGGTCGACTGTGAAGAATTTGTTGATCGGCTCAAAAGTTTATAGTTGGTTTGCGACCTTGGTCCGTGCGCGTGAACTTTGGTGCGTTATATACCGAGCGTTGTGCACGTTTCGTCATCGAAAGTTTTCACCTGGCGGGTTGATATTTGGGATTCTCTACGAACAGTTTCACTGGAGATTCTTGAACCTTGACGCTCAGGGAGAAAGACATCTTTCACCCAAGACCGTCCCGATATACCAAGAAGTCAGTGGCGGCCCGTTTGAAAGAGATACGTGCATTTACTAGCCACGCTTGGAATCACAACAAACCTGGGAGTGTCGGATTCATGCTCAGTCGAATATCGGTTTACAACCTCGAATCAGGCCGAGGCTGGAGTTACAATAAAATACAAATCCAGGTTACTGTAATCCGGGCCACCACCGTAACCAGATGGTCATCAGTGCTCGCTGACGAAGACAGCCGCCATCCCCATCCCAGAGCCTATGCACATACTTGTAACAAATATTCTCTCGCCCCTTTGTTTGGCGATGTTCAACCCAGTGGCAATTTGGCGTGCTCCAGCTGCAATTGTGGCGAGATGAGACAACGCCATTGGTGACGGGGATAACGGAAACGACGTACTACAGCCAAGGGGATGCCCAATGGCGATAGCGCCACCATTCACATTCACATTGCTAAATGGAATTCCAAGTTTGTTGACGCAGTAAACTGCTTGTGACGCAAAGGCCTCGTTGATCTCGTAAAATTCCACGTCACCCTGCGAGAGGCCAGTCTTCTCCAAAACTTTTGGAATAGCGTATGCCGGCCCCACGCCCATGATCCGAGGTGGGACACCGACCACTGCAGCCGCAACGTACTTGCCGACTATGGGGAGGCCGAGCCGTTTCGCAACCGATCGGCGAGCGAGAACAACCGCTGCAGCACCGTCGGAGATCTGTGAGGCATTCCCTAAGAAGAATTGGATGAGTCACAACAGCAAATGTCGTCTAGTACGGGCCTACCAGCGTGGGTCGATCCGCCTTCCTTGAAAGAAGGTTTGAGTTTTAAAAGACTCTCAGCGGTAACACCATCCCTTATACCGTCGTCTGCGTCCACGACAATCTCCACGACATTTTGGGTTTTCGGGTTGGTAACCTGGACCTTGAGAGGTACAATCTCGTCCTTGAACTTCCCAGCCTTTTGGGCTGCTGCAGCTTTCCGGAACGACTCTGCAGCGAACTTGTCTTGCGTCTCCCGAGAAACGCCGAATTCGGCGGCCACATTCTCAGAGGTGATACCCATAGGGATAAGACAATCATCTGACTCCTGATTGGCGAGAACAGAAGACGACCAGCCATCAGGAAGCGAAACACCGCCCCACCCGAACGTCATCGACTCGACGCCAGCACCTTGAAGTCAAGCGACCTAAGTGGCGGAAAGCAAACATGCGAGGAAGCGTACCGATGCCAACGTCAATCTGGCCCACTAATATTTCGTTGGCGATTTGATTCACAGCGGAGAGACCAGACGAACACTGTCGGTTGACAGTGTTGATTGAGGCGGTATTGGGGATGCCGGCGTGCAGGGCAGCCATACGGGCTCCGGTGGCACCACCACCAGGCGGAAGAACGTTACCCACAGCAACGTCCTCGATGAGGGCCGGATTTACACGTGCCCTGGTGTATGCTGCGCGCAACGCACCGGACAAGAGTTCCTCCGGCCGCGTGTCCTTAAAGCCGCCTTTCCTGCCCTACAGCAAATACGTGAACATGGAATTGGCTGGGTCATGGATGAGTGGTAGTACCTTGGTCATTGCAGTTCGAACTGCGGCTAGAATTACGACATCATCATCATGCTTCGCAAGCACCTTCGTCTTCGCGATAGACATGTTAATTTACGAAGTTGTCGTGGAGAATCGAGATCTAAGAATGGTCGAAGCGAGAACAAGGAAGCGTTAGACTAGCAGCTGGTTGTGGTGGTGGGTTTATTTATACTAGCACAGCAAACAAAACATTCATGTGTTTTCCGGATCTCGCCATACCGGTACGAACTATGCCAGCTTATTTCCTTTGATTTCTCTCCGTGATGTAAATGCCCGTGATTACGACGGACCTTTAGGGCCAGACGAGCTACAGACCATCTCTCCGGTCATTACTGAGGCTTGCGGACAAGCTCTCATCATGAAGGTTATATCGTCGTCAAGAATCGCATGTAGAGAGACAGAAAACGATGTTCAAACGTTCACATTTCACCCTGAATCTTGCTCGTTCTGTATTCCTTGTTTTTCACATGGCTATCATGCCACGGAATACTCTAACCGCATTGGACTCGTGTAAGGATTTGACGACAGCAGGACTGACGCGTTAAAACTTGACTTCCCTCCCACGAGATCTATCGAGACTCTTCAAAGTTGCATCTCGAGCTTCTTCTTCGGCTTCATGCTGACTTGTTTCTTGGCGTTCTCTGCTGAAAACCCGGATCCCGTCACGAAATGCCACGCTGCGATTCTTTCGAAGAAAGTTCACGGTCGAACGTACAACGCACCTTCAATCAATCTTTCCAGTCGACGAAATGAAAAGGACCCTGGCAGAATAGAATTCGGTGAATCGCAGCGCATACACACTGTAAATGCCCGTGGTCTTTTCTTGCCACCAGCTTTCCCACTTGGGCAGAGCCGTTCTCGTCCTGCAACGTCACACAACACACGCTGCATCGACTACTACACATCCCCAACCTAAAGACATCGTTACTCCGTCGATCGTGCGTGCACTGCGCTCCTGCCCCCAACTGACGGCGAGTATGTACAGCGGTCAGTTGATTGTGTCGGTGAGGGTGACCCACGTTCTGGTTTCGGTGGAGCATGTATGTGTTGGCAGACGCGCAAGGGTGGGAGCTCACATGTTGGTGTGTTGGTGGTAGGGTATGGTAGCGGTGAGCCTGCGACACTTTTCAGTCGTCAACGTTGACTATATGCGCACGAAACAATGCACGCCGGCTTGGTCCTAGCCTTTGAATACGCCAGGTTTGGAGATCGCTGCAGTAGGAACAATCCTCCCAAGACCTGTGGTCTAGTACGATATGCTACCTTCCCCTTGCAGTCCTTATTCAGCGGCGCAGAACCAGAGTAATCATGCCATCCATCGCAAGGTCATATTGCTTGTCGTCCTACACAACCCACTCCATTGGTCGTTTGTGTACGGCTCCCTTTTTCCGAGCTGACGACAGCCGTCTATGTTGTCTGTTAGTCAGATGTTGCTGGTTCTAGGGGCGACGACAAAAACTTCCTTCTAGCTGCAACTCCAGCCCTAGGGCCAGAAGAAACGCGACAGCGGAGCATGGAGATTTGAGGTATGAAATCCCGTCGAAGAACGTAAGTCTTTCTGCATGCCACGCACATTAATGGTGGTATATGCTCGGCCCACCTTCCGTTCAGATAATATAACCCAAATACTGATCCCGACCAAACGTTGACCCTCTATTGATATATCCAAGGAGGTTTCCAGCCATCGCTTATTCGACGATCCAATGTACAGAGGATTTCCGTTGAGAAAAGTGTTCGATGAAATTGCAGGGGAGCTGTGAGTAACGACGACAAAAAAGTTTGTTGCTTGGCCATTCGCGCTACACCATCACAGGCATTGCAGCAGAACCAATGAGGAGTACGGCGGTGATGACGGGTAATACCGTACCAATCGATCGACGGCTTCTAACGAGGAAAGGTCGCAAGTTGCCAAGACGAAATACGACCGACAGAACTATAATCGGGGCCAGACCGTGAGCAGAGGTCGTGGTGGGGGTACGAGCCCGAGTTCATGGCCACACAGCACAACGAAAGAAACAGCGTTACAAGATCGGGATTCCCGAGAAGGATCCCTAAGTTCAAGTCCGTCAACATGCTCGACACGTTTGGCCTATCCGTCTGCCAGTCACATGATGACCTTCCGGGCCATCTATAGTGCACCTTGATCATCTGTGTATGCTCTAATAGTTCTTGCAGTTCGCGGACTCCGCTGATTCAAATGTTACATTCTCGTCCTGGGGCGTGCTGAGTCTCATTTTTTGGTCGGCTGGCAACTCTCCGTGTCCGCCTGGAATACACGTTGGTCGCAGCCTTCGTGGTGCCTGGAAGCTCTTTGTGAGTGATGTCAATTGATGATCATTCGTCTTGGGGCGAAAATAGTATGATCTGGTACGTACGTGTGCAGCAGTCCAGATCTATAGTAGGCTCATCCTTGAGGGGAGGGTCACTCCATTTAACAAGTGAAAACATGGCTGGCTCCTGCCAAGCAATGGTCTGTGTCCAGCGCCTCCACGGGTTGCGTGAATATGATGGTCGCGTCGATGCAGCACGGGTCCAGGAAGTGTCCATAGCAAGGTGGAGAATTGGCACAAACAACCGTGACGACGGAGTGGTAAAGAGGAAAAGTCGTGATACCAACGACGCGAGATGTCGAGAGGTGTACAAAGGAGCGCGGACAGAGAACCTGAAGACCAGTATCGGAACGTGCAAGAGGTCATGAGGGCCGTCGTGGACGGACTCGTCAGAGTGATTGGGACAGAGATGCAATCGATGGCGCCACGAGCGGCGCATACTTTGGACTCGGACCTGGGTCGCTAACCAGAGGGAAGTCAACACCGATGATTTACGCGCAGTTTAAGGAACTTGCTCAAGCCACCCAAAGTAACCCACCAAAGCCATCGATCTATCCCACCTAGAAAAGCTCGAGTCAAAGTCTAGGAACCAATTCGTCGGTTAATGGGCTCACCAGATCTTGAGACCGCGTCATGACCACATTGGGCGGTTCAAGGCTCCTTGAGAAATGAATGCAGCAGCAATACGGTGGCGCGAAACGCGGGCTGATTCTGATTGCTGCAGGCACACTCAGGACGAGGGACGGCGGTCACTTACCATTACGGGCAACGCCTCGAGGGCAAGGCCAGCTGCAAGCAGCGGATTTCATACAAAGCACATGACGGCGCGCAACCCCAGTTGGTCACTGAAACATCGACTGATGGATTTCTTTCAGACATCCCCTTTATCTTTCATCGCGTCAGGTCTCTCTGGGGAATGTAGGATACAAGTACGGTGGCATAGCCATATGCTTACGAACAACGCGAAACGTTCTTCGGTACCCTCGGCAATGAATAAAACATGAAAGAAAACTGTTGCGATCAACAAAGACTCATGATTTGATGTATGGGGTTGGGCGGTCGAGTCGCAGTTTAACCTCATGAGTCAGTCGGTCACCAGACCACATCCGTGATCGTACGTCGCAGAGGCATAAATTAGCCCATAGGTCCCTTGAAACAGCTGGAATCCCATCGATCGATCTTTTGCAGGCAACCGCGCGCGCAAGTACGTTGGAGATGACAGATAGTGCCGCAGCAAATACGGAGGCCGCTCGTCTAATTGTCGTAGGAGCTGGCTATGCTGGCCTGGCATGTGCCGTTGAATGCAAGCGCAAGGGGCACGACGTTGTAGTCCTGGAAAAGGTCGAAACGTTCAAGGTTCTAGGTGAGGGGTACTTGTTTGTCATGTAGCGTTCTCCAAATCGTTGATGTCGATTGACAGGCGACGTGCGTGACCTATTTGTGCCATCGGCGTTCCAAGTCATTATCAAACGTATGCTTACGAGCAACGTTTCTCCAGATTATTTGCTTGGTGGCGAACGCCGGTCGAATTGTCGCTCGTTGGGGTGTTCATGACGAGTGCGTGCCTTGCACGCCATCAGCATGGGGACTGACGTCTCCCGAGGCTATGGGAGTTCTGCGCGCATGCTTCGGAGATGCGAATGCACGATTGCATGGGTAACCTCGTCCGACAGCAACCGCTGCCCGAGCCCGTGTTCGGTGCATATAATTATGCAGGTCACCGTGCCCTCATCCACGATGTTCTCCTCCGCCACGCGGTATCGCTAGGAATAGACATTCGCATGGGACGAGAGGTCGTTGACTACTTTGAAGACGACGTGAAAAAAACGGCCGGCGTCGTCCTTCGTTCGGGCGAGATTTTGGAGGCGGATCTAGTCGTCGTTGCAGACGGCGTCAAGAGCCGTGGGCGCCGATATGTGTTGGTGGGTCCTTTTATTATTCCGGTTTCGAGGTCAGCGGATGGTGACGCATTTTGCACAGGGGTACAATGATCACCCCCGCCCATCGGGGTATGCGGTCTATCGAGCATGGTTTGAAGCTGAGGAACAAGGGGTAGACGCTGATCCGCTCACTGATTTTTTGTGCAAAGACGGAGATGTGCTTTATGCATGGGCAGGTAATCCGAGTGCACCTTCGAAACCTAGACGCGGGAGGCTCAAAGTATCCTAGGCAATGACGTTCATTTCATAGCTGCGTCTTCCCGCGGAGGAAAATCGATATCGTGGGTTATTACGCACAAGTGAGGCTCGTTCATACGTGCGTCATACTGGTGCCCATGGAGTCTAGGGACACTGAATATGTCGAGGGCGAATGGTCCCTGCCCGGACGGATCGAAGACGTGTTGGAAATTGTGAGGGAGTGGGACCCACGATGCGCCGCGGTGATCTCCAAGGCACCGTCTTGCATAGATTGGAAGCTCATTGTTCACGACCCGCTCCCAACCTGGGTTAGCAAGGACGGGAGAGTACTATTGACTGGCGATGCTGCTCATCCGTTCCTTCCGTGGGTATTTCTTGGTTACCTTGACGTTTCACTGACCGTGATTGACTGCATGACTGAAGGACGAGCACGCAGGGTGCATCCCAGGCTGTCGAGGACGGCGTTACTCTCGCCGTGGCACTCGAGATGTTGGGTAAAGATAAGATACCCCTGGCTGCCAGGGCATGGGAGACAATTCGGTAGGATTGGTCCATACTCTATCGCCCCATACAGGATTGACACTTGCACCGCGGGGGGGCTTATCTCTAGTTACGAACGTGTACGCAAGGCGCAGGAATTGGGCGAAACGACTCGGGAACAGTGGCACAGCGTAAAGGTCGGCGACAATGGTTCGGAGGAACTTGGACTGCCTCTGCCGGAATGGTTGCTAGCATTTGATGCGGAGGCACACGCCCGTTCTGTCGTTGACGAGACAGCGCGCGATATCGTCGAGAACGGGTATCGATTACCCACTTTGAAGGTTGGACGTACAGCGGCCTGACGGGTTTGATTTCTGGCAGTCGCCGAGCCCTTTGCTCTATCGAGATGTTGACGACGGTTCAGGATTGGGTAGCAACCAGGTGTCATGGATGACGTTTCCCTTCTCGCCTACTAGTGTGACGGCGGATTTGGGGTTCCGATCAGCATCCGCCAACGAGTGATTATGCCAGTGGAGCGGTCAAAGACCCAGGCACGACACGATCTGAGCAATGAAGCATACACTCTGGCGTCACACAAGCGAGGTGTCAACGAATGGAACGACACCTAGCTTTATTATGTAAATGAAAACGAATTTCGGCGCTAGAGTGGGAACGAGCAGAGGCTGCTGCGCTTTCTTGGCTCGTTGCTTCTTACCAATGCTGCGCTCGCTCTGCTCGTCCGCCGAGGCGATTAATGGCCCATCCCCACACTGGCAAGAAAACGCATTTGACAGCCTTCCGAAAACGACGACCCATGCGCCGCCTTTCCTCCAAGAGAACGTGCCGATAAGAACGAACGCGCTCCATTCCTTTCATGACGAGCTGAACGTTCCTTCCGTTGTTTGATCGGGTCGGAGAGTGCCGCTGGTTTTGAAGATTGGAAAATGCATCCACGGATCAAGGAAGAAAAAAAAAACCAGTCTGTTGTCCGGGGTGGCGATTTCGGTGCGCGCTGTCAAACGTTGACATCTCGTGCCAATTCCTTTTTCGACCTCGTGTGGTTGCTACCGCGCCTACGTCCCAAAGGGACCCTATCCCATATCTTTTTTTTCTTCTTACAGTGTTGCAACCAAGGAGTCGGGTCCCGAGTTCCTCACGAACCATCTCTGGTGCTGCTTTTTAGTGCGGAGCGCGAAAAACATTTGAAGGTTCCAAATCTGGAGGTTGGCCCATTGCCAACGCATTCCGCCGTTGGCTTCTGGGTTCAACCAATGGCCTTGGAGAGCGTGAGAGATGGTAGAGACGGTACGGGAACCCGGTAGGAACAGACCACGACCCAGATCCAGTCTGATTAAAAAAAGCAGGGCTGTTCGTGGATGGGCATCTACGGCCAGGACAGGTCAAATGAAGGCCTGCTGCTCACCGTGGTAATCGGATGTGGCCGCGTCGACAACGTTCCACACCCTCCGATCACACCCCCGACTCCCCTTCATCGCCTTAGTTGCCATTGGTCGTCGTTGGTTTGCTTGTGTTTGATTTGCGCAGGCTACAATCCGCGGTAGAGCTTCCTTGCTGATCCGGGTCCTGGCGATTGTCGCTGGTATCGGTTACCCTAAATCCTGGGCACGACCCTAAACCCATCCGGCATTGACTCTTCTCACCTCGAACCCGCCCGCTGTCCATTGAGAAGCGGCTAGAAAAGGGAGCACACTGCCATGCCTGTCAACTTCAGTTCGAGAGACGCGTTTCGAGATCCGTCGCCATAAAGAGCCGGTCATATAGCCATCCTGTATATCCTTGGTCGTGGGCGGCCGCTTCCGCGTCAGAATTCTGGCCACATGGTTTCCCGCAAGACCCCCACGTACCCCCAAGCTGTCACGCTCGGCCACCCGCCCCTCCACCCTCCCCTATTCCTGCCTGCAGGTCAGCCTCGTGAAAGTGGAGATATCCGAGCCGATAAGCTAGAACGCGATATCGGTCTCGTTCGGCTCCACCTCTGCTCCATTCTCAAAAGTTATTTAAATCTACGAATGGCGCGCGTCACCCCGGGACCCTGTCGTGCTGTATAAGCAACGGAACGCCTGGTCTAGGTGTTCGGCGTTCCGCACCGCGTCCTCACCCCAGTTTACGCTGACCGAGCTGGCTTGTAAGCTTCAGCAAAACAAATCTTTGTACTCGTGACGCTCCGTCCAAATCAGTGATTGCGCTCCCTCCGGGGCGTTGATGATGCGCCACGTACTTTATGAGGGACGCCGAACAAAAGCCAAACGGCATGCTGTGTCTTTGTATTAAAAAAATCAAAATTCAAGAACGCCGTAGGACGTTTTTGTGTGGCCATCGGCGTTCCACAGCATGCAAGCACCTCCACCAACCATGCTATCTTTGGAACCACCTCGCCCCCTCTGGAGAGAGTGCTGTGGTTCAACCTAACCTAATTCTCTCGCCGCTTTCCCGCGACGTAAGCGCGTCCGGGGCTTATTCTTGGGGTGTGTGGGGTGTGTGGGACTTTCCAGCCCGTTTTCTTACCACCCCCTCCTCTTGGTGGTTGTTTTGGTTGTGACCAGGTGTTCCCGTCACGGATGGCACGCGCCATCGATTTGATTTGATTTCCCCGGATCGAGCTACTTCCGCGCGCCGACGACGGCGAGAACGAACGATCAAACGGATCGGTTTTGGACGTGAGTACCGCCCTCTTTTTTTCCAAGAGACAGACGGAGCGTATAGGCCGTCGTCCTCTATGGGGTGTGATCGGTGTCGTGTTCAGAACGAGTCGAATTCGACCGAGAACTCTGGATCTGCCTACTACCAACCCGGTGGGCGTGTGTGTGCGTTGACGAAATCATTGATAGGTGATCAAGAAATCTGGCGGTTTCTAATTGGATAAATACGTATGTGTTGGTGTTAGGTCGTCACTGGGGGGTTCGGTCGAAAGCGATGATGCATAGGAATACAGCACAAGAGCTCCAAGAAAGGAAGAAAGAAAAATAGTACGAGTACAGTACATGTTTGCGACTGCGTTTGACTGAGAGCATTTTGTGCGATAACAAACACGAGCGGGCGAGATAAAAAATACGGAAATAAGCTCCAGGCTGACGGACGCGACCAAGCAGAGTCTAGCCTGGAGTGTGCAAGAACGGACGGACATGGAAGGAGGAGGAACATAGAGTCTTTTGTTCATACAGCGCCAGGCCGCCAAAAATAGTTTCACGCAACGGCTCCATGGACACTACCGACGTGGTGCTGGAGACGAGGCGGTGACCGCTGGCGGAGAGGCAAGATGTGATCATGGCCGCGGTCTGACGACGAGGGGTAAGCCGTGCGAGCAGCGGGCGCATCAATCCATGATTGGATCTCAGGCAACTGATTGGGGTGCTGTGATTTCCGCGAGTCAGGGATCGAAGTGAGCGGAGCAATCGATGGGTGACTGTAGTGATATGGCGCAAGGGGGGTAACATGGGTGGAAATAGGAGGGAGCTGTGTCGACTGCGGTGGGGTTCTAGGCCTGGTCATCGGCGTTGCCAGTGGACCCCTGCGGTGAGGAAATTGGTCGGGCCTCGCGCGACCGTGGGTGCGCTCGAACAGGCCACACTTGTTGCAAAGCTACGCGGCCGTGAGCGCGACGGTACGCGGGGACGATGGAATAAAACATACCACTTTTCCGGGGCTGAGGTTTGATCGTCTCCACGTGGACGTGTCGGTCGTGCAACAGTTGAAGCACCTCCGACGAACCCTGTCGCTCAGCTTGGTCGCAGCGTCGTCAGTGTAACCGATGGCATAGTGATTCTGTCCTGGGAGGGGATACGAGAGGGAAGGGCCGTCGCGCGCGCCAGCGCTGGTATGGGAAAGAGGAGGGCTGTTGTACGTGGGGGGGACGTGGTACGAGTGAGACTCGTGCGAGTATCTGTGTTCTGGGTGTGGTCGCGAACCATAAGCGTAGCTGTGAGACGAGCGGGCAGAGTCCCGCACAGGATCATGGGGGTATTGGCGAGATCGAGCGATCTGTTCCTGGGAGTAGTAGGGATCCGAATAGCCTGAATGAGAGTCGACAGGACGGTCTGTTGGCGACCGGCGTGGCGCGGGAGATGATACGGAAGAGCGATCGAGGGAAGAGACAGAGAGAGAAGGGGAATGGGAGAGGGTGGCTATGGGGGGAGGACTCGGCCTACGATAAGGGTGATCGTAGGAGTAGTCGTAATCGCGTCTGTGGCTAGGGAAAAGGTGAGAAGGAGGGGATTGGTGGAAGGAGAGCACGTACGAAGGGGGAAGGGGCATTGACTCGACGCGGTGGGGCATGTTTTGATGCGGGCGAGAGGGTGGTTGGTCCGTGGGGAGGGAGTGGAGGGAGAGACCGAGTGAGGAGTTGTTGAGGGAGTGGAGAGACTTATCAATGGAAAAGGACGTCGAGAACTGATAATGGATCAACAGATCAAAAGAGAGCGCGACATCGAAGCAAACAAAGAACGAACACCGCGCTGATCAAAGGGATCAGGAAGTCGTAAATTTGGAGAAAGGGCTGTTTCGAGAGATCTAGTGACTGCATTTCGAAAAGGCAGGTGTTTAGGAAGGTGGAAGACCGGTGGAGGGGCAGTACAACGCACCGTTATCAGGAAGGCGATGATCGGCTGCAGTCGCGGGTGGCCCACGCGGAGGAGAATGGCGCGGTTCTGATTGCTGGGAGCTGCGACGGTCTTCCCTAAGAAAATGCGGGCTAAGGATCACAAAACGAGGCGTTCGTATTTGAGCACTTGCCAGGAATTCGACTTGCTTTTCTGAGAAGGTTCGCAGCTGTGCGGTACGGCGGTCTGGTGATCCGGGTGGGAGAACATGGAACCAGGTGAATGGGGAAACGAACGTGTCGCACCACCTCCACTAGAACCACTCTGGGCGGTTGCGGCGGACATTCCGTGTGTACAACGTGCAGCGCCCGGTCCCCTTGGACGACAAGAACCACTTTTTCTTTCTCTCTCTTTTTTCCTTTTTTTTTTTCCCCCAGGTCCTGTATTCACACCACGATCCGCCGGAGGGCAGCCTCTCCACAGGAAGGCGACAAGAAAGCGTCCATGGAACCATTTATTATTATTATTATTAGTAATCATCGTTCGTTTTGTCATTGTCCACTTTCCGCAAGCGGAGCTCCAACGTCCCTTTTTTCTCATGGTCATGGATGGCGCGCCGCGGCACAGCCGGCATAGTTCCCCCGCAACAGCACCCGTTTTTTAATCGCCGACAGATTCAGCGATCGAGCGAGTCGGTGCGGGCGTCGAGTCGAGTCGACGGGCCCAGTGCTAGCCAGCCCTTTTCGTTCGCTGAACCACTTCGGAATCGCAGACTGGGGATGCCCTAGCCCAGGGCCCCGTGAGAGTGCCTCGCGATCGCATATTATCCGTGGGCATCGACTCCCGGAGTTATTATTGTATTTGTGCGTGCGTAAGGGTATCATCTTGATCGCCTACCCTATCACATCGACCCTGCGGCATCACTCAGATTCCGATGGGTCCTTCATTTTGTTCATTTTCCCGCTCCAAATGGAAAACCTTTCCGTCGCCATGTCATGCAACCCACCTTCTGTGTACGATACGCTACAGGTTCGACTTCCGCTGTCCCCCTCACCGCGTTCGGCGCCTGTCCGTCCTCTCCGTTGCTGCCAGTTTCATTCCAACCGGCGTTGATCGATTTAATTGTCTCCGTGCTATCTCTACCAACCTGCGTATCAGAGACATCATACCATCAACCCAGCGTCTGCCCAAAACGTGGTCGCCAAGCCCCAGCCTACTGCCGCATTTCATCCCCTGCCCAAATCCGTATTGGGAGTTGCGGGGACGCACCCCTCGCGATTTCAAATATGGCCTGACATGTACGACCGTCGACATGGTGGTGAGCGAGAAGGACCCCGGACCTCCCAACTGGGCCTCAAGAATCGTCGCAGGTCAATCTTCTCCTCTCTCATCGCGCTGCAAATTATACTTGTCCTGCCCGTTGCTACCCCCGACTTGGGAACCTTTCCGCACGGTCCATCGTCCTCCTCACGTTCATCTGCGACAGTACCCTCGGAGTCGGACTGGACATGTCCAGCCCACCCGCCAGACAGTCATGGCTGTGTACCCCGTTCGTACTGGTCGCTTGCGGGACTCCCCTCCGCGGACGGGTTGATCTCGTTCCCTTGGCCCTTTCGAAGCCGGAAGAAGTGGAACCGCACTGCCGTATCTGATGGTTCCGAACACGGATTTCACCAGCGCCATGCCGTCGCACCCGTCATCCCCTCCTAGCCACCTCCCGCATGTCACATACGAACGCCCGACTCGTACCATGGCAGACCGTCGTCCTTCCGGAGAAGGCTCAAAATTTGTCATGCACGCGTGGTCTCCGTGCATTCTTGCCGACGCGCCATATGTCACCAAGGGAGAGAGAGAGAGAGAAACCCGACTTTGATCCCCATCGTTACCAGTACCAGTTTCAAGTTTTGCCGCCCTCCCGACTCCTCGGGGTTATGTTTGCTATCCGACGGCACGTCAACACCTTTCCAATCCCCACCTCTCGAACAGGCAGGGAAAGACGCATGCATTTGAGCGACTTGCGGACTCTCTCGTGCGAGCAGGGGAACAGTCCATTAACTGGCGCATGCACCTTGAGTTCACGCTCAATTCCTTTCGACCATATTTACTCACGCGCGGCCATGGCTCTAATTGCCTTTTTAGACCATTCGTTGCCGACGCCCATGCAATTGAGAGTCGACGGCCGCTTTGTGCATTGTGCTTCGTGTGGTTCTTGCTCCCCGAGCCGCCAAAAGGCAACTTCGAATGAATTGAGGACCATACGACCGGTTACCGATCGTGACTTGGCCTTAGTCGCGCCCAGACGCTAATACCGAGGTCCTCGCCGTTCTCTGATACGCATCACGAGTGTGAGACATCAAACCCGGTCGCCCTACGATCGGAGACGCTCGACGACCTTGTTCTCAGCGTTAATCACCTTGCAAAGTCCCCCCGCCTCCGCCTTAGCCACACTACCTGTGCGGCACACGCCACCCCGACCGATTGGATCAGGCCCAACTGATTGGAGTCCATCAGTTTCGACTGTGGGCTTTAATCGAGGCTATGAAATTTTGATTATTCTGGGGCTATCCACTTCTTACACCGCGACGCCAATTCTTCTCGAATTAATCTCATTTTCAGGTACGAACGCCGAGGCACGCACACGGGGTCACCCTGTCGGGTTCGTGCGAGGACCTCCCTGACTCTAGACGAAGCAAGATGGGAGCGTTCTCACCAAGGTCGTCTTCTGCACCCACTCAAGGTCCATGTGCCTTTGTACGTGAAACCATGTCGGACCTAATAGATCAGGCTGATAATTACAGATCGTGAAGTCGTCACGCTATGGACATCAACGCGTCAGCCTTGCAGGATCGCTATCACACATATCCTTTCGTTGACATAATCAAATATCAAACCAGTCTGTGGGATTTTTTCTAGCCAGCGGCAAGTCTTTTCCGCTGTTTCCATCATCCCATCACAACCTTGATTTGATGTCGATTCTTACGGTCGTCGACGGCGATGATGGCCGCAAATCGAGCAGGCAGTGATAGCCATGTTCCATTCTGGGACGCACAAGGCGCCCGAGCGTGCAAAGATATATTATACTCACGCTTCGGCCTTTCTTCCACGTGGTTTCATTCTGCAGTGTTTTTCTTCGTGATGCGGTGGCGGGTTTTAGTTGTTGCAGGCGACGGTGCAACCGGGGCTAGTACGCGTGCACTCGAGACGGTGAGAGGTTCTCGAACCGCGTTTCGGTCATCAAACTATGTCGCAGCACAGTGTTCCTTAGGGAGAAGACGTGGCCCCTATCAACGAGCCAGTATCGCGTTCCTGGGACCCATGTCACGCTGTGGCCCTAGACAGAAAGCAAGCCCCCAAGCGCGGCGTACCTTTTTTTTTCCGTGTACTTTCTCTGATCCTTGTAAGCGCATGTCATACGAATCAGGGACTCTCATCCTACAGTGCCAGAGTGGCGCTGTCCCCGCCACATGCCACAGTGTCTTGATTTGCTTCCGCGACCAGGAACGGCCAGGGACCGGTGTCATCATGCCAGTGTTTCGTCACAAGAAACCTGTTGAATGATCGTTGACGCATCGGCCGACGTTTTGATCTCTTGGCATCGATCAAGGAAGGAAAAAGGAAGGAGGGCAGGGCACACGACACAGACGGACGGGAGGACCTGAGCGTAACGAGATTTCGTCTCCGAAATCTGGATCGTCCGAAATGGCGCCATCATGGCGCACCATCACCATCATCATCATCATCATCACGGACGGACGGTGGATCCCAGATTTGACGTGCCGACGGTTTGTATGATCCGGGCGTGGGAGATGATGGCATTGAAGAGCATTCGGTCGAGAGGTTCTCCTGGTACGATGTACGTGTCTCGTCGTTCTCCCTGCTCGCTATGGATGTGATTGGTGCAGCTGTTGTGTTGTGTTTGGCCGAAACGGGTTGACTCCACACTTCGAGCGCTCCACAGGGCACATGCATCCATGACCAGTGTGGGACTGTACCTCCTCATTGCTTGTCGCTGCCAGTGGTGTTCTCTATAGGTCCAGAAGGAGGTCGCACAGTGGAACGCTGACGTGTCAGAATTGACAGGGTCATCACTAGCAAGGTACCACTAGCAGTCAAGCGGCATGACGAGAACTCCCGGCAACATACGTACCGCAGTGGTAATAGTGCATACGAAAATCGAGCCCCGCCGACTCGAATGACAAACCGCAAGGCCCGGGTTGTCTGATCTGATCAATATGATAGAGTTTATCCCCGACTCGCAAAAAGAGCATTATTGATTACATGTCATCGAAAACGGCATAACGTCGACCGAAAAAATAACGAATTGGACTTGGACTTGCGTGCGGCTCACTACTACGACTCGACCGTGCGTGCGTACTTTGTACCGAATCCCCTAGGCTGCTAGTCGTCCGACTCCACCTCCGTAGACTCGGAACTCCCTTCGCCCTCCTCGGCCTGGCTCACCATCGCCGTCGACCACACCCGCAATGTCCCATCGTGACTCCCGGTCGCAAACATCATTGTTTCCTCCAATCCATCGTTCCACCCAATACACGTCATATCCCTGAATTCAGACACGTTCATTGGGCGGAGATAGCGCAACAGCGCGGCGGTCTCTCGGTCCCAAATGTGCACGTCGCCCCCTGTGAGTGACGCGCGCGTGAGTCGAGCGTGTCCCCCGGGTAAGAAAGAAGACGAGGTTGCCACACCTTTTCCAACGCAAAACACGAACTGCTCGTCGGTGCCGCCAAAGTAACACGACCCTGCGATGGTGGTGGGAACGTTGAGCGCGAACGAATGTTTCAGGTTCAGTCGCGCCGCCGTGAAGGGACTCGGCCCGTTCGACCGCGCCCTGTCTCGCACGATCTCGAGCTTCCACAGTTGGGGCGGGGCCTGGAAACGCTAGACGTCAAACGAGATCGAGATCGACGCACGACAATGCAACTCACCTGTTCGAACGAGACGAGAACGACGCACGAATGCTTGGACATCACGATATCCCGGACGTCGTCAAACAGCGGCGTTTGACTGCATGATCGTGAGTACGGGTTGCCTCTGCAAAGGCCGTCGTATCCCAGAGCACGCACCTCTCCTTTCGCTTCGTGTGCATATTGTATACTATCGTTCATCTCGGTCAGCAGGGGAATACGGCCGGTCAACCACTCACTCACCAATAATCCGTTTTTCGACCTTGGTCTGACGTGTCGGTTGTGGTCCATCCGCTGGCGGTACAGACGGTCCAGTGGCAACCAAACGTGAACAATCGGGAGTCACCGCCACGTTTATAAGTCGCACGTGGCCGAAATGATAGACATCCAACACCTGCCGAGGTGAAAGTAGGCAATCAATACGACATCGTCATCTTTGTTGGCCCACATCATGACAAACAGCGCTTACCTTTCCGTGCAGATCCTAATCCGTGTTGATCAACATTTTTTACACGAACCAATCATCCAACGGACATGGACGCACCAGTTTCACCACCTCGTTGCCTTCCACAGACAGGATCGCTAACAAAGAAGATGTGTGAGCGAGAGCGGAAACAAAGTCAGAGACGGCTGCGTTGCCACCTTTTCCGTTGGGCAGCCAAACCACAGAACTAACAGTCTTGGATCGATCGATCGTCTGCTTGCATACCCCATCCTGGACAAAGGAAGAAAGAGACGAAAGATGTTAGATGGCAGGTTCTCCAGCAAGGGTCGCAGGAGGCGACAAGGCGACAATGTTTTACCTCAGACCACAGTTTGAGACCACGGGTGAAACGCGTCATGAGCAAGCGGCCGTCGGGAGACCTAGACGGGATCATGACACCAGCTCTCTCAAAACTAGGAGACGATTTACCAGGCCACTTGACCGACGAAACCGCGGACATGTACGAGCGTTCGGTGATGCGTGAGTGTTTCCTACAGGAAAGACGAGGTGAATAGACGAGAAGACGACGGACAGCACGAAACGAACCCCAACACGGAAAATCATCGCAGTCCTGTCCCAACTGTGGATGCAGGTCAGTCCGTCGGACAACGCCATCACAGCGCGCACACGCACCTCGATGTCGCAAAGTACTTGCCGTTGGGCGAAAATTGGATGTGTCGCACGAGCGCGCCATGCGGAGAGAGCTCCTGCGTCAACTCGAGCGCTTTCAGCTCCTCGATGGCCTTGGTCACCCTCGCCCCTCGCAACGCCAAAAGCCCCGGTTCTGGTACCGGGCTCATCGACGTCTCCGGACCCGCGGAGATCGAGGTCTGCCACCACGAGTCTCGGCGAGGTAACCCCGGGCGCGCGTGCGTCGCCCGTTTCCCTGTCGTGCGCTGCAGTTTGATTACCGCGCGAACGGCGTTCTGGAAACGGACCCGTGGGTCGCGAACGTCGAGGAGGAGATGGTTGTCGGGTTTGTGTTTGTGGCCCTCAGACGAAATGGGGCCTTCGCTCGAGATGGACGGCATGCGCGAAGGTCCTTCCCCCATTTCGACCACGTCGTCCGTGGTCGTTACCGCGCATATCTGGGCTTTGGCCAAGGAGATGCGCACAGCGGTCAACCAGGCAGGGAAACGGGCGAGGTATGAACCCGTCGCGGCGAGACGTTGGCTACACCATTGCATCACGAGTCGGTATGCGCGGACGATACCGAGCCCAGCGAGTTCGTCCAGAGTCTCGGCGATGACCTCCGCGAGCCACTTTTGGTCCTTTCGCGTGAGGAACGCCCAACGCTCCAAAACGAACCAACCTGAGATGGAAATGAAGCCAGATGATGAAACGAGCTAGCGAGGGGTAGAAGTTAAGAACTATCGGGCGATCAGGCAGAGTGGAAAAGACATACTGTTGTGACAACGATGACCGCCGACGTTATGGGGTTCTAGGATCAACACATCAATTTACGAAGTCGACATGCAATGACCATACCTGTCCGGAAGAATACGTGAAGAGTACGACGCCAGTAGAAAAGCAAGCTATGGCGATCACAAGAAACACGAGTGGTGACCCCTTCATCAATATGAGCAACCACCACGGGACTCGATGTAAAGGAGAGCGACTGAACGATGTAAGCAAAGGCCTAGGAGGCAGAGGATACGAAGAAGTACGACGGCACTTACTAAATGGATTGTTTCCAAGTGAGACCAATGAGGCCGTTAACTCCACCGGCGATACTGAATACCAACGAGGACATCCAGAACATGTTGACAGTTTTTTCGAGGACGGTGGTCGTCGTGTTGGTCGAAAGCTGCAAAAGCGACGCGTCGACAACCCCAAAGACGATTGATAACGTCGAGACGTTCAAAAGGTTCTTCGTGGCGTGTTGTTGATGGAACCAAATGGTCGGTACACCTAGATGAGTCGTCAGTAGTCGTGCAACACTCGTCGAACACGTGTCGGTGACCTACCAATCTCGATGAATATGGTTAGCGCGGCAGTGATCTCATCGAGATGACCACCTATTTCGAGCGTCATGTCGTGGACATACCGCTGCACCGCGGATGATCGAGACTGGTCTAGAAACACGATGAGACCTGTACACATCCGCACACCGAGCGCAAAGGGCACGCACGTTTGTATTCGTGAAGACAAGAAGAAAAGTACTGCAATCAAACACGAGTGAGACGGGATGCAGGGCTGAGACAAGAAAAGGACGCACCCTCAAATCACCCTCGAACGCCCGCATGGACCGGCTAATCGCTTCATCGTTAAACTCCTCGAACTCGTTCAGACAGTTGATAAAAGCGCCGACGTCACTTGCAAGACTCTCCAACTGACTCGGCAACATGTCGAGCTCGAGATTGTTCTGGGAGAGGGGAATTGTCGAACGGTGACGCCAGTCCTGTCTTCGTTCCATTACGTTTGGGTTGAGGAGCACCTCTTGCGGCTTGCGCGTGACGCTGCGCGGATAGAGACAGGCGGCATTTTCGCGAAATAGAAAGAGAATCTTGGCAAGGCGTTCTTGAAGTCGGAAAGCGGACCAGACAATCCCGACGGAGCTCCCTAGCTCACGCGATGCATTTTCAAAGTCACGAAGCTGAGAGCCGCAAATGAGAATGAAAACATATGACAGGAACGGGAGGGAGGGACGAAGCACGAATTCCATACCTGCTTGTCGAGCGTTTCGATCCGCCTCGAAAGGAATGAGTGTCGGAAAGGGGAGGAAGTGTACCAAAATACTCACCTTTCAAAATCGTAAAATATCTCCGCGCCAGCCCGTTGCTGGTTTTCGTCCACGGACGGTGCTGTGCCACACGTCAGGATGCGACAAAGAAGCAGAAAAGGATGAAACGAGCATACGCTCAGGTTCTTCCAAGCCCGAAGGCTCACCCATCGCTAATCAAGGCGTCAGCACGATCCATCCCGTCACCGTGCAGACGACAGCGAAGAAGAGACAGACCAGCGTGGTGCTCACTGCTACGCTTCAGCTCGGAAACCACGTCCGCCAAACTATACAGCTGCCTCTGCCTTCCCCTCACCAAAGTGCCGCCCGTCAACGGACTCGTCATCGTCGACGTCGAACGAGGACTGGTCTTGGGTGACCTCGCCGAACCGACCAACGTATCGTCATCCATCATTGCCCTTGGTGTGATCTCCTGTCTTGTGTCTTCGGTCCGTTTCGCTATTTTCGTCCGATCTCGTTTGTACGCCGTCTTGTAGCTTTGTGCTGCTTCCTGTGCCTTCGTACCGAACGGTGCAAAAGATGTCGAACTGTCGAAAAAAAAAGGGCTAAACGATCCTTTGCCGACGACGGTATGATCAAAACGACACTAACATGCACCTTTCCTAGAGACACCACGAAGCGCCCACGAGGAAAGGAGGAGGGAGCAAGTCACGCATTAAATAGGTATTTCACTCGACGCAGGGTCAGCGAGAATAGGAGTGCTGCGAACGGCGAGGCGAACTGCGGTGGGGGTGCATTTCGCTCCCCACGACGCCACGACGTGCGCACTGCATGGTCATTTTGAGTGATTGAGCAGACGCGGGAGAATGGAAGATGGTAAACCACATTTTCTCTGGCACAGGTCCGTGTTCCGAATCTGAAACACCGGGCGGTCCGTCCGCAGATTGGGGCTTGAGATTTCGTTGCTCAACAGAGGGCAGTGAGTCGAGCCTTGCGAGAACCACCCACACTGCCATCCAAGTCACAACGACCGCAGGGACGTCTAAATGATCCTGCCACCTGCGTATAAGCCAGAGACAAAGCCAAAGAGAGGATAATGAGGAAAAGGTCTGGAGCTCACTCATGTGAGTTGTCGCGGCCATGCCGTGAACATGCACGAGGAGTCATGCCACACCAACATGGCTGTGCGACCGCGAGTCTTTCATTCTGCACAATGTACGTAACATGATAAGCTCCTCCAAATTCTTTTGCAATGGCTCGAGACCAAGCTCACATGGTCTGATTCGTCGACCAAGTCTATTAAGCAATAAAACACTGCCGTCATCCAGTCCACTGTACAGCAGTCCCACTGCACGCCAGTCTTTCTTTTAAGTCCGGTAATCACCGTTGATCCGCACGTACTCCTGCAGCACATGTCAGTAATCAGAGTTCTCGTGTCCGCGACCCTCATGGACGAAAACTCACATAGCTAAAATCGCACGTCCAATATTTGGCTTCCTCCCTGCCTCCCACCCCCTGTCCTCCCAGATCGACTCTGATTTCAAAATCCTCTTCACCGAGTATCTCGCTCGCACGCGCCTCGTCGACACCAGCGGGCTCGCCGTTCTTGAGGACGACAAGTGGAGCTGGGTTGGACGAAGTTGGCGACGGGACGAATGTGACGCTAACGAGGTTTGGATCGAGCGGGCTGCTAAGTGGAGTAGAGCCTGTAGACGAGAGAATACGACCCCAGCTTGAAACATCTTCAGTACGGCCGACTCTCGACAAGGAAACCGGATCGCGGACGACTCACTTTGCGTCCTCGCCATAGAGAGCGGTCTTCACGAGTGCGGAAGTACTGATGGTTGAGGCGACGCGGTGGGCATCTGCATACGAAGCTGCATTCTATTCGGTGTGACAGTCAGATAATTGGTCGCCATGAACGACGGTCGACACGGCGAAATAAGATAGACGGATGTTCATGATACCATCTCCCGCCAAGTAAGAAATAAAGACGCAAACACACCTCGACGCAGACGCCGACGAATTTGGTGGCACCTTCACCATCCCGGACGACAAGCTGAGCCAAGTCGATGGCAAAGGCCGTGAGATGATCCCTGAACGCGATATACGCCTGAGGATCTGTGGTTTCGTCGATTTCGGTGAGAGCGGGCGAGTTTGCATCGTGGCCAGCGCCGTTTGCCAAGACGATGATGGTGTCGTTGGTGGACATGTCGCCGTCGACCGAGATGGAATTGAAGCTTCGCTCCACGGCGTAGGTGAGTGCGGACTGCAAACTTTTCGGAGAGACGGGCGCATCAGTGAGGATGAGGCCGAGGAGGGTTGCGTGGAGACCTGCAGTGGGGGGAGGACCTGGAGGGGTGGAAGGAGAAGTGGCAGGAGTGTGGACGAGACCGGCTGAAGAGGCGGGATCACCCATTCGTGGGTGGATCATGCCTGCACCCTTGTCCATGCCTGCCATACGGTAGGTCTTTCCGTTGATTTCAAATGTGCGAGCGCGAAGTTTCGGAAATGTATCGGTGGTCATGAATGCGCGTGCGGCAGCTTCATAGGCAGACGAGGTGGAAGCGAGGGAATAAGAGGTGGAAGATGACAAGTGCTGAGTGGAGATAGCCGATAGGATCTTTGCGATGGGGAGGTGGACGCCAATGACGCCGGTCGACATGACAAGGGTCTCGTTTGACTGAGAAGTAGGCTGCGCACGGAAGCCATGGGAGGCAAGGACGGCGTCTCCTGCTTTGACCATGTCCCAGGCGTCCTGCATGCCCTTTTTACCCGTGACAGCGTTTGCACAACCGCTGTTCACGACGACAGCGCGCGCTCTTCCATTAGATTTTTGGAGGACCTCACGGGAAACGAGGACTGGCGCAGCACGGAATGCGTTGAGTGTGAAGCATGCAGCGGAAGAGGTAGGATGGGGAGAGGTGGACAAGACAAGCGCGAGATCTAGCGGCGCGGGGGACTCAGGTTTCGATTTTTTGACACCAACGTGGATGCCTGTAAGAATGTAGCCTTTGGGAAGGTTCGAGTCTGGAACAGGCGCATAAAGATGGTCCTTGGACGGCGTCGGTTTGATGGTAATGGTCGACGCGGCCGAGGTCGAGGAGAGACGAGCGAGGTGCGGTGTCACCCTAGCACGGACACGAGAGAACATGAAAAGCCCCGTCGTCTGGCGGAGAGTGCAAATCGCTTTATACTACTAGTCAACAGCAAAATCCACTCTACGGTCGTCATACAGCAAAAAAGGCTCGTATTGTAGAGACTCCGTGCGATCCGACAGCACAGCGACTGCCAGATGTTATGAATTGGGTCGACGCATTCTTTCTACCGTCGCTCCGTTACTCCAACGACGCTGGTTCGCATACGACGCAGAGTGCAGCCCTTTCAGCTGCATCGACGGTTGGGTCTTCTATCGTGTGACGAAGTGTCACGCTTGTCATCTCCGTGACACCGTCACGTTCACCCGCTATCCTCGTCCGCCGTCCTCACAGCACGATCAACGACGGCCCCTCCTCCTCCTCCAGACAAAAAATGGGTTCGACAAGGTTAGCGTTCATTTTGGCGATAAAATACTACAAAGACACCGTCCGGTGGCCGTACACGCTGTGGATGCAGCACGGCTTGGCCGGATGTACCCGCCCCTCCGTCTCGGCTTCCCACTGACTCTCGCATTGTATTTCAGACTTTACTGCAAGGGCCGCGTCCTCGGGCACAAGCGGGCAAAGCGCAATTCCAGCCCGAACACCTCGCTCATCCAAATAGAAGGTGTCGCCAACCAGCAGGACGCCAAGTTCTATCTAGGCAAGGTATACTCTTTCCCTTTCCCACTCTCATCACACCCTATCCTACCTGTCCATTTCATCCCAGCGCGTGGCGTACGTCTACAGAGCCAAGCGAGAAATCCAGGGTACCAAGATTCGCGTCATCTGGGGGTGCGTTGTCCTATCGTCTAATTCCTGTAGTTGGCTCACTTCGTTCGGTACCCGCTCCCCATTTAGCCGTGTCACTCGCCCACACGGAAACTCTGGCGTCGTCAAATCAAAGTTCAGATCTAACCTCCCTCCACGCGCCTTCGGTGCCAACGTTCGCATCGTAAGTTAAGCCTCGTTTCTCTTTCGACTCATAGATGAACGCCTCGCAATCGTTTAGATGCTCTATCCGTCAAACATTTGAACTTTACTGCCTCCTCGTTTAGAGGCTTCAACCTGTATTCGCTCTGCTATCACTCAATATATGCCCGTCTGAACTTTATATATGTCTGACAAACCGTGAAAGTTATGTGATACGCAACTGCCTGATAATGTTACGATGTCAGCCCTAGATTGGGTTGAGGAATTCTAATTATTGGGGCCCGTTGCAATCTACCATCTCTTGTGCTCCGTCCCGTCACCTCTTAGTCGCCTTGCGCACCCTCTTAGTCATCTCGCGCAGTGTCCCGTCGTCTTGTGCGCCATCAAGTCTCGTGCACCGTCACACGTCTCACGCCTTCTCGATGTCTTTTGAACCTTCTTTTCATCTCACACACTCGTGCACCCGACCGCACGACGACGACAATGCGCGCACGAACGCTATCGTGCGACGACGGCGACATCATGTCAACGGTGGGATGACGTCTGCCGCTCGTCTCCCTCGTTCGATGACGACGACAATGACGTGGCCAACGCCATGGGACTACGACGGCGACAGCAAAGACGTGGCCAATGCTGCGTCGCTGCATGACGACGACGACAATATGGGGTGGCCAACACCACAGGACGACCACGGCTTCGACAGCGCAAGTGTCACCCTGCCACGACGACGACGACGACGACGACGCAGGGACGAGGCTGGCCAATGCTGCCCCATCACCGCGAGGTCAAGCGTCATCCCGCCACGACGACG